>CANJKZ010000655.1:7500-49743 GCA_947471745.1 Closterium sp. Naga37s-1 | reverse complement strand
GATGGAAAGCAGGAGAATGGGTCGGGGTGATGGAAAGCGGGAGAATGGGGCGGGGTGATGGAAAGCGGGAGAATTGGGCGTGGTGATGGATATCGGGAGAATGGGGCGGGGTGATGGAAAGCGGGACAATAAGGCGGGGTGATGGAAAGCGGGAGAATGGGGCGGGGTGATGGAAAGCGGGAGAATGGGGCGGGGTGATGGAAAGCGGGAGAATGGGGCGGGGTGATGGAAATTGGGAATGGGGCGGGGTGATGGAAAGCGGGAGAATGGGGCCGGGTGATTGAAAGCGGGTGAATGGGGCGAGGTGATGGAAGAAGGGAGAATGGGGCAAGGTGATGGAAGGAGGGAGAATGGGGCGGGGTGATGGAAAGCGGGAGAATGGGGAGGGGTGATGGAAAGCGGGAGAATGGGGCGGAGTGATGGAAAGCGGGAGAGTGGGGCGGGGTGATGGAAGGAGGGAGAAAGGGATTGGGTGATGGAAGGAGGGAGAATAGGGCGGGGTGATGGAAAGCGAGAGAATGGGGCGAGGTGATGGAAGGAGGGAGAATGGGGCAGGGTGATGGAAGGAGGAAGAATGGGGCGGGGTGATGGAAAGCAGGAGAATAGGGCGGGGTGATGGAAAGCGGGAGAATGGGGCGGGGTGATGGAAAGCGGGAGAATGGGGCGGGGTGATGGAAAGCGGGAGAATGGGGCGGGGTGATGGAAAGCGGGAGAATGGGGCGGGGTGATGGAAAGCGGGAGAATGGGGCGAGGTGATGGAAGAAGGGAGAATGGGGCAGGGTGATGGAAGGAGGGAGAATGGGGCGGGGTGATGGAAAGCAGGAGAATGGGGCGGGATGATTGAAAGCGGGAGAATGGGGCGGGGTGATGGAAAGCGGGAGAATGGGGCGTGGTGATTGAAAGCGGGAGAATGGGGTGGGTTGATGGAAAGCGGGAGAATGGGGCGGGGTGATGGAAAGCGGGAGAATTGGGCGGGGTGATGGAAAGCGGGAGAATGGGGCGAGGTGATGGAAGAAGGGAGAATGGGGCAGGGTGATGGGAGGAGGGAGAATGGGGCGGGGTGATGGAAAGCAGGAGAATGGGTCGGGGTGATGGAAAGCGGGAGAATGGGGCGGGGTGATGGAAAGCGGGAGAATCGGGCGTGGTGATGGATATCGGGAGAATGGGGCGGGGTGATGGAAAGCGGGAGAATGGGGCGGGGTGATGGAAAGTTGGAGAATGGGGCGGGGTGATGGAAAGCGGGAGAATGGGGAGGGGTGATGGAAAGCGGGAGAATAGGGCCGGGTGATGGAAAGCGGGAGAATGGGGCGGGGTGATGGAAAGCGGGAGAATGGGGCGGGGTGATGGAAGGAGGGAGAAGGGGGTGGGGTGATGGAAAGGGGGAGAATGGGGCAGGGTGATGGAAAGCGGGAGAATGGGGCGGGGTGATGGCAAGCGGGAGAATGGGGCGGGGTGATGGAAAGCGGGAGAATGGGGCGGGGTGATGGAAAGCGGGAGAATGGGGCGGGGTGATGGAAAGCGGGAGAATGGGGCGGGGTGATGGAAAGCGGGAGAATGGGGCGGGGTGATGGCAAGCGGGAGAATGGGGCGGGGTGATGGAAAGCGGGAGAATGGGGCGGGGTGATGGAAAGCGGGAGAATGGGGCGGGGTGATGGAAAGCGGGAGAATGGGGCGGAGTGATGGAAAGCGGGAGAATGGGGCGGGGTGATGGAAAGCGGGAGAATGGGGCGGGGTGATGGAAAGCGGGAGAATGGGGCGGGGTGATGGAAAGCGGGAGAATGGGGCGGGGTGATGGAAAGCGGGAGAATGGGGCGGGGTGATGGAAAGCGGGAGAATAGGGCGGGGTGATGGAAAGCGGGAGAATGGGGCGGGGTGATGGAAAGCAGGAGAATGGGGCGGGGTGATGGAAAGCGGGAGAATGGGGCGGGGTGATGGAAAGCGGGAGAATGGGGCGGGGTGATGGAAGGAGGGAGAAGAGGGCGGGGTGATGGAAAGCGGGAGAAGGGGGCGAGGTGATGGAAAGCGGGAGAATGGGGCGGGGTGATGGAAGGAGGGAGAAGGGGGTGGGGTGATGGAAAGTGGGAGAATGGGGCGGGGTGATGGAAAGCGGGAGAATGGGGCGGGGTGATGGCAAGCGGGAGAATGGGGCGGGGTGATGGAAAGCGGGAGAATGGGGCGGGGTGATGGAAAGCGGGAGAATGGGGCGGGATGATGGAAAGCGGGAGAATGGGGCGGGGTGATGGAAAGCGGGAGAATGGGGCGGGGTGATGGAAAGCGGGAGAATGGGGCGGGGTGATGGAAAGCGGGAGAATGGGGCGTGGTGATGGAAAGCGGGAGAATGAGGCAGGGTGATGGAAAGCGGGAGAATGGGGCGGGGTGATGGAAAGCGGGAGAATGGGGCGGGGTGATGGAATGCGGGAGAATGGGGCGGGGTGATGGAAAGCGGGAGAATGGGGCGTGGTGATGGAAAGCGGGAGAATGAGGCGGGGTGATGGAAAGCGGGAGAATGGTGCGATGTGATGGAAGAAGGAAGAATGGGGCAGGGTGATGGAAGGAGGGAGAATGGGGCGGGGTGATGGAAAGCAAGAGAATGGGGCAGGGTGATGGAAAGCGGGAGAATGGGGCGGGGTGATGGAAAGCGGGAGAATGGGGCGTGGTGATGGAAAGCGGGAGAATGAGGCGGGGTGATGGAAAGCGGGAGAATGGGGCGGGGTGATGGAAAGCGGGAGAATGGGGCGGGGTGATGGAAAGCGGGAGAATGGGGCGGGGTGATGGAAAGCAGGAGAAGGGGGCGGGGTGATGGAAAGGAGGAGAATGGGGCGGGGTGATGGAAAGCGGGAGAATGGGGCGGGGTGATGGAAGGAGGAGAATGGGGCGGGGTGATGGAAAGCGGGAGAATGGGGCGGGGTGATGGAAGGAGGGAGAATGGGGCGGGGTGATGGAAAGCGGGAGAATGGGGCGGGGTGATGGAAAGCGGGAGAATGGGGCTGTGTGATGGAAAGCGGGACAATGGGGCAGGGTGATGGAAAGCGCGAGAATGGGGCGGGGTGATGGAAAGCGGGAGAATGGGGCGGAGTGATGGAAAGCGGGAGAATGGGGCGGGGTGATGGAAGGAGGGAGAATGGGGCGAGGTGATGGAAGGAGGGAGAATGGGGCGGGGTGATGGAAGGAGGGAGAATGGGGCGGGGTGATCGAAAGCGGGAGAATGGGGCGGGGTGATGGAAAGCGGGAGAATGGGGCGGGGTGATGGAAAGCGGGAGAATGGGGCGGGGTGATGGAAAGCGGGAGAATGGGGCGGGGTGATGGAAAGCGGGAGAGTGGGGCGGGGTGATGGAAGGAGGGAGAAAGGGATTGGGTGATGGAAGGAGGGAGAATGGGGCGGGATGATGGAAAGCGGTAGAATGGGGCGGGGTGATGGAAAGCGGGACAATAAGGCGGGGTGATGGAAAGCGGGAGAATGGGGCGGGGTGATGGAAAGCGGGAGAATGGGGCGGGGTGATGGAAAGCGGGAGAATGGGGCGGGGTGATGGAAATTGGGAATGGGGCGGGGTGATGGAAAGCGGGAGAATGGGGCCGGGTGATTGAAAGCGGGTGAATGGGGCGAGGTGATGGAAGAAGGGAGAATGGGGCAAGGTGATGGAAGGAGGGAGAATGGGGCGGGGTGATGGAAAGCGGGAGAATGGGGAGGGGTGATGGAAAGCGGGAGAATGGGGCGGAGTGATGGAAAGCGGGAGAGTGGGGCGGGGTGATGGAAGGAGGGAGAATAGGGCGGGGTGATGGAAAGCGAGAGAATGGGGCGAGGTGATGGAAGGAGGGAGAATGGGGCAGGGTGATGGAAGGAGGAAGAATGGGGCGGGGTGATGGAAAGCACGAGAATAGGGCGGGGTGATGGAAAGCGGGAGAATGGGGCGGGGTGATGGAAAGCGGGAGAATGGGGTGGGGTGATGGAAAGCGGGAGAATGGGGCGGGGTGATGGAAAGCGGGAGAATGGGGCGGGGTGATGGAAAGCGGGAGAATGGGGCGAGGTGATGGAAGAAGGGAGAATGGGGCAGGGTGATGGAAGGAGGGAGAATGGGGCGGGGTGATGGAAAGCAGGAGAATGGGGCGGGATGATTGAAAGCGGGAGAATGGGGCGGGGTGATGGAAAGCGGGAGAATGGGGCGTGGTGATTGAAAGCGGGAGAATGGGGTGGGGTGATGGAAAGCGGGAGAATGGGGCGGAGTGATGGAAAGCGGGAAAATGGGGCGGGGTGATGGAAAGCGGGAGAATTGGGCGGGGTGATGGAAAGCGGGAGAATGGGGCGAGGTGATGGAAGAAGGGAGAATGGGGCAGGGTGATGGAAGGAGGGAGAATGGGGCGGGGTGATGGAAAGCAGGAGAATGGGTCGGGGTGATGGAAAGCGGGAGAATGGGGCGGGGTGATGGAAAGCGGGAGAATGGGGCGTGGTGATGGATATCGGGAGAATGGGGCGGGGTGATGGAAAGCGGGAGAATGGGGCGGGGTGATGGAAAGCGGGAGAATGGGGCGGGGTGATGGAAAGCGGGAGAATGGGGAGGGGTGATGGAAAGCGGGAGAATAGGGCCGGGTGATGGAAAGCGGGAGAATGGGGCGGGGTGATGGAAAGCGGGAGAATGGGGCGGGGTGATGGAAAGCGGGAGAATGGGGCGGGGTGATGGAAAGCGGGAGAATGGGGCGGGGTGATGGAAGGAGGGAGAAGAGGGCGGGGTGATGGAAAGCGGGAGAAGGGGGCGGGGTGATGGAAAGCGGGAGAATGGGGCGGGGTGATGGAAAGCGGGAGAATGGGGGGGGGTGATGGAAGGAGGGAGAAGAGGGCGGGGTGATGGAAAGCGGGAGAAGGGGGTGGGGTGATGGAAAGTGGGAGAATGGGGCGGGGTGATGGAAAGCGGGAGAATGGGGCGGGGTGATGGCAAGCGGGAGAATGGGGCGGGGTGATAGAAAGCGGGAGAATGGGGCGGGGTGATGGAAAGCGGGAGAATGGGGCGGGGTGATGGAAAGCGGGAGAATGGGGCGGAGTGATGGAAAGCGGGAGAATGGGGCGGGGTGATGGAAAGCGGGAGAATGGGGCGGGGTGATGGAAAGCGGGAGAATGGGGCGGGGTGATGGAAAGCGGGAGAATGGGGCGGGGTGATGGAAAGCGGGAGAATGGGGCGGGGTGATGGAAAGCGGGAGAATGGGGCGGGGTGATGGAAAGCGGGAGAATGGGGCGGGGTGATGGAAAGCGGGAGAATGGGGCGGGGTGATGGAAAGCGGGAGAATGGGGCGGGGTGATGGAAGGAGGGAGAAGAGGGCGGGGTGATGGAAAGCGGGAGAAGGGGGCGAGGTGATGGAAAGCGGGAGAATGGGGCGGGGTGATGGAAGGAGGGAGAAGGGGGTGGGGTGATGGAAAGTGGGAGAATGGGGCGGGGTGATGGAAGGAGGGAGAATGGGGTGGGGTGATGGAAAGTGGGAGAATGGGGCGGGGTGATGGAAAGCGGGAGAATGGGGCGGGGTGATGGAAAGCGGGAGAATGGGGCGGGGTGATGGAAAGCGGGAGAATGGGGCGGGGTGATGGAAAGCGGGAGAATGGGGCGGGATGATGGAAAGCGGGAGAATGGGGCGGGGTGATGGAAAGCGGGAGAATGGGGCGGGGTGATGGAAAGCGGGAGAATGGGGCGTGGTGATGGAAAGCGGGAGAATGGGGCGGGGTGATGGAAAGCGGGAGAATGGGGCGTGGTGATGGAAAGCGGGAGAATGAGGCAGGGTGATGGAAAGCGGGAGAATGGGGCGGGGTGATGGAAAGCGGGAGAATGGGGCGGGGTGATGGAATGCGGGAGAATGGGGCGGGGTGATGGAAAGCGGGAGAATGGGGCGTGGTGATGGAAAGCGGGAGAATGAGGCGGGGTGATGGAAAGCGGGAGAATGGTGCGAGGTGATGGAAGAAGGAAGAATGGGGCAGGGTGATGGAAGGAGGGAGAATGGGGCGGGGTGATGGAAAGCAGGAGAATGGGGCGGGGTGATGGAAAGCGGGAGAATGGGGCGGGGTGATGGAAAGCGGGAGAATGGGGCGTGGTGATGGAAAGCGGGAGAATGAGGCGGGGTGATGGAAAGCGGGAGAATGGGGCGGGGTGATGGAAAGCGGGAGAATGGGGCGGGGTGATGGAAAGCGGGAGAATGGGGCGGGGTGATGGAAAGCGGGAGAAGGGGGCGAGGTGATGGAAAGGAGGAGAATGGGGCGGGGTGATGGAAAGCGGGAGAATGGGGCGGGGTGATGGAAGGAGGGAGAATGGGGCGGGGTGATGGAAAGCGGGAGAATGGGGCGGGGTGATGGAAATTGGGAATGGGGCGGGGTGATGGAAAGCGGGAGAATGGGGCCGGGTGATTGAAAGCGGGTGAATGGGGCGAGGTGATGGAAGAAGGGAGAATGGGGCAAGGTGATGGAAGGAGGGAGAATGGGGCGGGGTGATGGAAAGCGGGAGAATGGGGAGGGGTGATGGAAAGCGGGAGAATGGGGCGGAGTGATGGAAAGCGGGAGAGTGGGGCGGGGTGATGGAAGGAGGGAGAATAGGGCGGGGTGATGGAAAGCGAGAGAATGGGGCGAGGTGATGGAAGGAGGGAGAATGGGGCAGGGTGATGGAAGGAGGAAGAATGGGGCGGGGTGATGGAAAGCACGAGAATAGGGCGGGGTGATGGAAAGCGGGAGAATGGGGCGGGGTGATGGAAAGCGGGAGAATGGGGTGGGGTGATGGAAAGCGGGAGAATGGGGCGGGGTGATGGAAAGCGGGAGAATGGGGCGGGGTGATGGAAAGCGGGAGAATGGGGCGAGGTGATGGAAGAAGGGAGAATGGGGCAGGGTGATGGAAGGAGGGAGAATGGGGCGGGGTGATGGAAAGCAGGAGAATGGGGCGGGATGATTGAAAGCGGGAGAATGGGGCGGGGTGATGGAAAGCGGGAGAATGGGGCGTGGTGATTGAAAGCGGGAGAATGGGGTGGGGTGATGGAAAGCGGGAGAATGGGGCGGAGTGATGGAAAGCGGGAAAATGGGGCGGGGTGATGGAAAGCGGGAGAATTGGGCGGGGTGATGGAAAGCGGGAGAATGGGGCGAGGTGATGGAAGAAGGGAGAATGGGGCAGGGTGATGGAAGGAGGGAGAATGGGGCGGGGTGATGGAAAGCAGGAGAATGGGTCGGGGTGATGGAAAGCGGGAGAATGGGGCGGGGTGATGGAAAGCGGGAGAATGGGGCGTGGTGATGGATATCGGGAGAATGGGGCGGGGTGATGGAAAGCGGGAGAATGGGGCGGGGTGATGGAAAGCGGGAGAATGGGGCGGGGTGATGGAAAGCGGGAGAATGGGGAGGGGTGATGGAAAGCGGGAGAATAGGGCCGGGTGATGGAAAGCGGGAGAATGGGGCGGGGTGATGGAAAGCGGGAGAATGGGGCGGGGTGATGGAAAGCGGGAGAATGGGGCGGGGTGATGGAAAGCGGGAGAATGGGGCGGGGTGATGGAAGGAGGGAGAAGAGGGCGGGGTGATGGAAAGCGGGAGAAGGGGGCGGGGTGATGGAAAGCGGGAGAAGGGGGCGGGGTGATGGAAAGCGGGAGAATGGGGCGGGGTGATGGAAGGAGGGAGAAGAGGGCGGGGTGATGGAAAGCGGGAGAAGGGGGTGGGGTGATGGAAAGCGGGAGAAGGGGGCGGGGTGATGGAAAGCGGGAGAATGGGGCGGGGTGATGGAAAGCGGGAGAATGGGGCGGGGTGATGGCAAGCGGGAGAATGGGGCGGGGTGATGGAAAGCGGGAGAATGGGGCGGGGTGATGGAAAGCGGGAGAATGGGGCGGAGTGATGGAAAGCGGGAGAATGGGGCGGGGTGATGGAAAGCGGGAGAATGGGGCGGGGTGATGGAAAGCGGGAGAATGGGGCGGGGTGATGGAAAGCGGGAGAATGGGGCGGGGTGATGGAAAGCGGGAGAATGGGGCGGGGTGATGGAAAGCGGGAGAATGGGGCGGGGTGATGGAAAGCGGGAGAATGGGGCGGGGTGATGGAAAGCGGGAGAATGGGGCGGGGTGATGGAAAGCGGGAGAATGGGGCGGGGTGATGGAAGGAGGGAGAAGAGGGCGGGGTGATGGAAAGCGGGAGAAGGGGGCGAGGTGATGGAAAGCGGGAGAATGGGGCGGGGTGATGGAAGGAGGGAGAAGGGGGTGGGGTGATGGAAAGTGGGAGAATGGGGCGGGGTGATGGAAAGCGGGAGAATGGGGCGGGGTGATGGCAAGCGGGAGAATGGGGCGGGGTGATGGAAAGCGGGAGAATGGGGCGGGGTGATGGAAAGCGGGAGAATGGGGCGGGATGATGGAAAGCGGGAGAATGGGGCGGGGTGATGGAAAGCGGGAGAATGGGGCGGGGTGATGGAAAGCGGGAGAATGGGGCGGGGTGATGGCAAGCGGGAGAATGGGGCGGGGTGATGGAAAGCGGGAGAATGGGGCGGGGTGATGGAAAGCGGGAGAATGGGGCGTGGTGATGGAAAGCGGGAGAATGAGGCAGGGTGATGGAAAGCGGGAGAATGGGGCGGGGTGATGGAAAGCGGGAGAATGGGGCGGGGTGATGGAATGCGGGAAAATGGGGCGGGGTGATGGAAAGCGGGAGAATGGGGCGTGGTGATGGAAAGCGGGAGAATGAGGCGGGGTGATGGAAAGCGGGAGAATGGTGCGAGGTGATGGAAGAAGGAAGAATGGGGCAGGGTGATGGAAGGAGGGAGAATGGGGCGGGGTGATGGAAAGCAGGAGAATGGGGCGGGGTGATGGAAAGCGGGAGAATGGGGCGGGGTGATGGAAAGCGGGAGAATGGGGCGTGGTGATGGAAAGCGGGAGAATGGGGCGGGGTGATGGAAAGCGGGAGAATGGGGCGGGGTGATGGAAAGCGGGAGAATGGGGTGGGGTGATGGAAAGCGGGAGAATGGGGTGGGGTGATGGAAAGCGGGAGAATGGGGCGGGGTGATGGAAAGCGGGAGAAGGGGGCGGGGTGATGGAAAGGAGGAGAATGGGGCGGGGTGATGGAAAGCGGGAGAATGGTGCGGGGTGATGGAAGGAGGGAGAATGGGGCGGGGTGATGGAAAGCGGGAGAATGGGGCGGGGTGATGGAAAGCGGGAGAATGGGGCGGGGTGATGGAAAGCGGGAGAAGGGGGTGGGGTGATGGAAAGCGGGAGAATGGGGCGGGGTGATGGAAAGCGGGAGAATGGGGCGGGGTGATGGAAAGCGGGAGAATGGGGCGGGGTGATGGAAAGCGGGAGAATGAGGCGGGGTGATGGAAAGCGGGAGAATGGGGCGGGGTGACGGAAAGCGGGAGAACGGGGCGGGGTGATGGAAAGCGGGAGAATGGGGCGGGGTGATGGAAAGCGGGAGAATGAGGCGGGGTGATGGAAAGCGGGAGAATGGGGCGAGGTGATGGAAGAAGGGAGAATGGGGCAGGGTGATGGAAGGAGGGAGAATGGGGCGGGGTGATGGAAAGCAGGAGAATGGGGCGGGGTGATGGAAAGCGGGAGAATGGGGCGGGGTGATGGAAAGCGGGAGAATGGGGCGTGGTGATGGAAAGCGGGAGAATGAGGCGGGGTGATGGAAAGCGGGAGAATGGGGCGGGGTGATGGAAAGCGGGAGAATGGGGCGGGGTGATGGAAAGCGGGAGAATGGGGCGGGGTGATGGAAAGCGGGAGAAGGGGGCGGGGTGATGGAAAGGAGGAGAATGGGGCGGGGTGATGGAAAGCGGGAGAATGGGGCGGGGTGATGGAAGGAGGGAGAATGGGGCGGGGTGATGGAAAGCGGGAGAATGGGGCAGGGTGATGGAAAGCGAGAGAATGGGGCGGGGTGATGAAAAGCGGGAGAATGGGGCGGGGTGATTGAAAGCGGGAGAATGGGGCGGGGTGATGGTAAGCGGGAGAAGGGGGCGGAGTGATGGAAAGCGGGAGAATGGGGCGGGGTGATGGAAGGAGGGAGAAGAGGGCGGGGTGATGGAAAGCGGGAGAAGGGGGCGGGGTGATGGAAAGCGGGAGAAGGGGGTGGGGTGATGGAAAG
Source organism: Closterium sp. Naga37s-1 (assembly GCA_947471745.1). Taxonomy (NCBI): domain Eukaryota; kingdom Viridiplantae; phylum Streptophyta; class Zygnematophyceae; order Desmidiales; family Closteriaceae; genus Closterium; species Closterium sp. Naga37s-1. The sequence goes on along the minus strand of CANJKZ010000655.1, from coordinate 39,689 downwards.
CGGGAGAATGGGGCGGGGTGATGGAAAGCGGGAGAATGGGGCGGGGTGATGGAAGGAGGGAGAATGGGGCGGGGTGATGGAAATCGGGAGAATGGGGCGGGGTGATGGAAAGCGGGAGAATGTTGCGGGGTGATGGAAAGCGGGAGAATGGGGCGGGGTGATGGCAAGCGGGAGAATGGGGCGGGGTGATGGAAAGCGGGAGAATGGGGCGGGGTGATGGAAAGCGGGAGAATGGGGCGGGGTGATGGAAAGCGGGAGAATGGGGCGGAGTGATGGAAAGCGGGAGAATGGGGCGGGGTGATGGAAAGCGGGAGAATGGGGCGGGGTGATGGAAAGCGGGAGAATGGGGCGGGGTGATGGAAAGCGGGAGAATGGGGCGGGGTGATGGAAAGCGGGAGAATGGGGCGGGGTGATGGAAAGCGGGAGAATGGGGCGGGGTGATGGAAAGCGGGAGAATGGGGCGGGGTGATGGAAAGCGGGAGAATGGGGCGGGGTGATGGAAAGCGGGAGAATGGGGCGGGGTGATGGAAAGCGGGAGAATGGGGCGGGGTGATGGAAAGCGGGAGAATGGGGCGGGGTGATGGAAAGCGGGAGAATGGGGCGGGGTGATGGAAAGCGGGAGAATGGGGCGGGGTGATGGAAGGAGGGAGAAGAGGACGGGGTGATGGAAAGCGGGAGAAGGGGGCGAGGTGATGGAAAGCGGGAGAATGGGGCGGGGTGATGGAAGGAGGGAGAAGGGGGTGGGGTGATGGAAAGTGGGAGAATGGGGCGGGGTGATGGAAAGCGGGAGAATGGGGCGGGGTGATGGCAAGCGGGAGAATGGGGCGGGGTGATGGAAAGCGGGAGAATGGGGCGGGGTGATGGAAAGCGGGAGAAGGGGGCGGAGTGATGGAAAGCGGGAGAATGGGGCGGGGTGATGGAAAGCGGGAGAAGGGGGCGGGGTGATGGAAAGCGGGAGAATGGGGCGGGATGATGGAAAGCGGGAGAATGGGGCGGGGTGATAGAAAGCGGGAGAATGGGGCGGGGTGCTGGAAAGCGGGAGAATGGGGCGGGGTGATGGAAAGTGGGAGAATGGTGCGGGGAGATGGAAGGAGGGAGAAGGGGGCGGGGTGATGGAAAGCGGGAGAATGGGGCGGGGTGATGGAAAGCGGGAGAATGGGGCGGGGTGATTGAAAGCGGGAGAATGGGGCGGGGTGATGGAAAGCGGAAGAAGGGGGCGGGGTGATGGAAAGCGGGAGAATGGGGCGGGATGATGAAAAGCGGGAGAATGGGGCGGGGTGACGGAAAGCGGGAGAATGGGGCAGGGTGATGGAAAGCGTGAGAATGGGGCAGGGTGATGGAAGGAGGGAGAATGGGGCGGGGTGATGGAAAGCGGGAGAATGGGGCGAGGTGATGGAAGGAGGGAGAATGGGGCAGGGTGATGGAAGGAGGGAAAATGGGGCGGGGTGATGGAAAGCAGGAGAATAGGGCGGGGTGATGGAAAGCGGGAGAATGGGGCGGGGTGATGGAAAGCGGGAGAATGGGGCGGGGTGATGGAATGCGGGAGAATGGGGCGCGGTGATGGAAAGCGGGAGAATGGGGCAGGGTGATGGAAAGCGGGAGAATCGGGCGAGGTGATGGAAGAAGGGAGAATGGGGCAGGGTGATGGAAGGAGGGAGAATGGGGTGGGGTGATGGAAAGCGGGAGAATGGGGCGGGGTGATGGAAATCGGGAGAATGGGGCGGGGCGATGGAAAGTGGGAGAATGGGGCGGGGTGATGGAAAGCGGGAGAATGGGGCGGGGGGATGGAAAGCGGGAGAATGGGACGGGGTGATGGAAAGCGGGAGAATGGAGTGGGGTGATGAAAGGAGGGAGAATGGGGCGGGATGATGGAAGGAGGGAGAATGGGGTGGGGTGATGGAAAGCGGGAGAATGGGGCGGGATGATGGAAAGCGGGAGATTGGGGCGGGGTGACGGAAAGCGGGAGAATGGGGCGGGGTGATGGAAAGCGGGAGAGTGGGGCGGGGTGATGGAAAGCGGGAGAAGGGGGCGGGGTGATGGAAAGGAGGAGAATGGGGCGGGGTGATGGAAAGCGGGAGAATGGGGCGGGGTGATGGAAGGAGGGAGAATGGGGCGGGGTGATGGAAAGCGGGAGAATGGGGCAGGGTGATGGAAAGCGAGAGAATGGGGCGGGGTGATGGAAAGCGGGAGAATGGGGCGGGGTGATTGAAAGCGGGAGAATGGGGCGGGGTGTGTTATAGTCACAATAGGCTTGAATGTGCCTAAAACGAAAGATAGAGAGCACAGACGGATTTCTGCACAGCGGCTTCAAACGTTGATAGCGTTCTGCTCACAGCTGCAAATGACTTGATTCAAATTGGATCTGGAGCGTCTTTACGTCGTCTACAATTATCAATTTAGATTGCACGATTTGATAAAGAATTGACGACACAGCGTCGGTTTGAACGAACGGTACTATGGCAGCCACTATAGTCTTAGAACACAAGATAGGAAGAGTTACGAGTTGGGAATGACTCCCAGCTCCTACAAACCCCAAGAGCCGAGGTACAGTGATGTGGAACAGTGCCACACTGTCCCCAACCACGAAGGGTCTCGAAACTACCCTTCACTAGGGCCTACACCAAGTGAAATGTTACACTACACAAAGTAATGTAACTATCTTCAATATCTTGAGGTGTACCCTTTTGGCAAGCTTCGAAATCACTTGAGGCTTGACACCAAGGCTCGGGCTCTTCATCACAAACTCATCCTTGAGTTCTTGATGGGTCTGCTGCACACACCTGCGACACGCCGAACGTTCGACACAGGACAAAATAGAAACCGCGCACGACAAAATAGAAACCGCGCGCGAGACACAAACGACCGCGTAACACGCGTCTAGCGATAACTCGCTATTGACTCGACACACACACTCGACATCATGACTCAACATTCACACACAATTATAAGCATAAAATATATATTATCCCATGCCCTCATACCATTCCATACACACACACATTCACGCACACGGACAACAAGCCGGGTGCAAACCGTAGGGTTGCACCAACAGGGTGATGGTAAACGGGAGAAGGGGGCGGAGTGATGGAAAGCGGGAGCATGGGGCGGGGTGATGGAAGGAGGGAGAAGAGGGCAGGGTGATGGAAAGCGGGAGAAGGGGGCGGGGTGATGGAAAGCGGGAGAAGGGGGTGGGGTGATGGAAAGCGGGAGAATGGGGCGGGGTGATGGAAAGCGGGAGAATGGGGCGGGGTGATGGAAAGCGGGAGAATGTGGCGGGGTGATGGAAAGCGGGAGAATGGGGCGGGGTGATTGAAAGCGGGAGAATGGGGCGGGGTGATGGAAAGCGGGAGAAGGGGGCGGAGTGATGGAAAGCGGGAGAATGGGGCGGGGTGATGGAAAGCGGGAGAAGGGGGCGGGGTGATGGAAAGCGGGAGAATGGGGCGGGACGATGGAAAGCGGGAGAATGGGGCGGGGTGATAGAAAGCGGGAGAATGGGGCGGGGTGCTGGAAAGCGGGAGAATGGGGCGGGGTGATGGAAAGCGGGAGAATGGGGCAGGGTGCTGGAAAGCGGGAGAAGGGGGCGGGGTGATGGAAAGCGGGAGAATGGGGCGGGACGATGGAAAGCGGGAGAATGGGGCGGGGTGATAGAAAGCGGGAGAATGGGGCGGGGTGCTGGAAAGCGGGAGAATGGGACGGGGTGATGGAAAGCGGGAGAATGGGGCGGGGTGATGGAAAGCGGGAGAATGGGGCGGGGTGATTGAAAGCGGGAGAATGGGGCGGGGTGATGGAAAGCGGGACAAGGGGGCGGAGTGATGGAAAGCGGGAGAATGGGGCGGGGTGATGGAAAGCGGAGGAAGGGGGCGGGGTGATGGAAAGCGGGAGAATGGGGCGGGATGATGAAAAGCGGGAGAATGGGGCGGGGTGACGGAAAGCGAGAGAATGGGGCAGGGTGATGGAAAGCGGGAGAATGGGGCAGGGTGATGGAAGGAGGGAGAATGGGGCGGGGTGATGGAAAGCGGGAGAATGGGGCGAGGTGATGGAAGGAGGGAGAATGGGGCAGGGTGATGGAAGGAGGGAAAATGGGGCGGGGTGATGGAAAGCAGGAGAATAGGGCGGGGTGATGGAAAGCGGGAGAATGGGGCGGGGTGATGGAAAGCGGGAGAATGGGGCGGGGTGATGGAAAGCGGGAGAATGGGGCGCGGTGATGGAAAGCGGGAGAATGGGGCAGGGTGATGGAAAGCGGGAGAATCGGGCGAGGTGATGGAAGAAGGGAGAATGGGGCAGGGTGATGGAAGGAGGGAGAATGGGGTGGGGTGATGGAAAGCGGGAGAATGGGGCGGGGTGATGGAAATCGGGAGAATGGGGCGGGGCGATGGAATGTGGGAGAATGGGGCGGGGTGATGGAAAGCGGGAGAATGGGGCGGGGGGATGGAAAGCGGGAGAATGGGACGGGGTGATGGAAAGCGGGAGAATGGAGTGGGGTGATGGAAGGAGGGAGAATGGGGCGGGATGATGGAAGGAGGGAGAATGGGGTGGGGTGATGGAAAGCGGGAGAATGGGGCGGGATGATGGAAAGCGGGAGATTGGGGCGGGGTGACGGAAAGCGGGAGAATGGGGCGGGGTGATGGAAAGCGGGAGAATGGGGCGGGGTGATGGAAAGCGGTAGAATGGGGTGGGGTGATGGAAAGCGGGAGAATGGGGCAAGGTGATGGATAGCGGGACAATGGGGCAGGGTGATGGAAAGCAAGAGAATGGGGAGGGGTGATTGAAAGCGGGAGAATGGGGCGGGGTGATGTTAAGCGGAAGAATGGGGCGGTGATGGAAAGCGGGAGAATGGGGCGGGGTGATGGAAAGCGGGAGAATGGGGCGGGGCGATGGAATGTGGGAGAATGGGGCGGGGTGATGGAAAGCGGGAGAATGGGGCGGGGGGATGGAAAGCGGGAGAATGGGACGGGGTGATGGAAAGCGGGAGAATGGAGTGGGGTGATGGAAGGAGGGAGAATGGGGCGGGATGATGGAAGGAGGGAGAATGGGGTGGGGTGATGGAAAGCGGGAGAATGGGGCGGGATGATGGAAAGCGGGAGATTGGGGCGGGGTGACGGAAAGCGGGAGAATGGGGCGGGGTGATGGAAAGCGGGAGAATGGGGCGGGGTGATGGAAAGCGGTAGAATGGGGTGGGGTGATGGAAAGCGGGAGAATGGGGCAAGGTGATGGATAGCGGGACAATGGGGCAGGGTGATGGAAAGCAAGAGAATGGGGAGGGGTGATTGAAAGCGGGAGAATGGGGCGGGGTGATGTTAAGCGGAAGAATGGGGCGGTGATGGAAAGCGGGAGAATGGGGTGGGTTGATGGAAAGCGGGAGAATGGGGCGGGGTGATGGAAAGCGGGAGAATGGGGCGGGGTGATGGAAAGCGGGAGAATGGGGCGGGGTGATGGAAAGCGGGACAATGGGGCGGGGTGATGGAAAGCAAGAGAATGGGGCGGGGTTATTGAAAGCGGGAGATTGGGGCATGGTGATGGAAAGTAGGAGAATGGGGCGGGGTGATGGAATGCGGGAGAATGGGGCGGTGATGGAAAGCGGGAGAATGGGACGGGGTGATGGAAAGCGGGAGAATGGGGCGGGGTGATGGAAGGAGGGAGAATGGGGCGGGGTGATGGAAAGCGGGAGAATGGGGCGGGGTGATGGAATACGGGAGAATGGGGCGGGGTGACGGAAAGCGGGAGAATGGGGCGGGGTGATGGAAGGAGGGAGAATGGGGCGGGGTGATGGAAAGCGGTAGAATGGGGCGGGGTGATGGAAAGCGGGAGAATGGGGCGGGGTGATGGAAAACGGGAGAATGGGGCGGGGTGACGGAAAGCGGGAGAACGGGGCAGGGTGATGGAAAGCGGGAGAATGGGGCGGGGTGATGGAAAGCGGTAGAATGGGGTGGGGTGATGGAAAGCGGGAGAATGGGGCGGGGTGATGGAAAGCGGGATAATGGGGCGGGGTGATGGAAAGCAAGAGAATGGGGCGGGGTGATTGAAAGCGGGAGATTGGGGCATAGTGATGGAAAGCGAGAGAATGGGGTGGGTGATGGAAAGCGGGAGAATGGGGCGGTGATGGAAAGAGGGAGAATGGGGCGGGGTGATGGAAAGCGGGAGAATGGGGCGGGGTGATGGAAAGCGGGAGAATGGGGCGGGGTGATGGAAAGCGGGAGAATGGGGCGCGGTGATGGAAAGCGGGAGAATGGGGCGGGGTGATGGAAAGAGGGAGAATGGGGCGGGGTGATGGAAAGCGGGAGAATGGGCGGGGTGATGGAAAGCGGGAGAATGGGGCGGGTGATGGAAAGCGGGAGAATGGGGCGGGGTGATGGAAAGCGGGAGAATGGGGCGGGTTGATGGAAAGCGGGAGAATGGGGTGGGGTGATGGAAAGCGGGAAAATGGGGCGAGGTGATGGAAAGCGGGAGAATGGGGCAGGGTGATGGAAAGCGGGAGAATGGGGCGGGGTGATGGAAGGAGGGAGAAGGGGGTGGGGTGATGGAAAGCGGGAGAATGGGGCGGGGTGATGGAAAGCGGGAGAATGGGGCGGGGTGATGGAAAGCGGGAGAATGGGGCGGGGTGATGGAAAGCGGGAGGGCGGGGTGATGGAAAGCTGGAGAATGGGGCGAGGTGATGGAAAGAAGGAGAATGGGGCGGGGTGATGGAAAAAGGGAGAATGGGGCGGGGTGATGGAAAGAGGGAGAATGGGGCGGGGTAATGGAAAGAGGGAGAATGGGGCGGGGTGATGGAAAGAGGGAGAATGGGGCGGGGTGATGGAAAGCGGGAGAATGGGGCGGGGGATGGAAAGCTGGAGAATGGAGCGGGGTGATGGAAAGAGGGAGAATGGGGCGGGGTGATGGAAAAAGGGAGAATGGGGCGGGGTGATGGAAAGAGGGAGAATGGGGCGGGGTGATGGAAAGAGGGAGAATGGGGCGGGGTGATGGAAAGAGGGAGAATGGGGTGGGGTGATGGAAATCAGGAGAATGGGGTGGGGTGATGGAAAGCGGGAGAATGGGGCGGGGTGATGGAAAGCGGGAGAATGGGGCGGGTTGATGGAAAGCTGGAGAATGGGGCGGGGTGATAGAAAGAGGGAGAATGGGGCGGGGTGATGGAAAGCGGGAGAACGGGGCGGGGTGATGGAAAGTGGGAGAATGGGGCGGGGTGATGGAAAGCGGGAGAATGGGGCGGGGTGATGGAAAGCGGGAGAATGGGGCGGGGTGATGGAAAGAGGGAGAATGGGGCGGGGTGATGGATGGAGGGAGAATGGTGCGGGGTGATGGAAGGAGGGAGAATGGGGCGGGGTGATGGAAAGCGGGAGAATGGGGCGGGGTGATGGAAAGCGGGAGAATGGGGCAGGGTGATGGAAAGCGGGAGAATGGGCCGGGGTGATGGAAAGCGGGAGAATGGGGCGGGCTGATCGAAAGCGGGAGAATGGGGCGGGGTGATGGAAAGCGGGAGAATGGGGCGGGGTTATGGAAAGCGGGAAAACGGGGCGGGGTGATGGAAGGAGGGAGAATGGGGCGGGGTGATGGAAGGAGGGAGAATGGGGCGGGGTGATGGAAAGCGGGAAAATGGGACGGGGTGATGGAAAGCGGGAGAATGGGGCGGGGTGATGGAAAGCGGGAAATGGGGCGGGGTGATGGAAAGCGGGAGAATTGGACGGGGTGATGGAAAGCGGGAGAATGGGGCGGGGTGATGGATGGAGGAAGAATGGTGCGGGGTGATGGAAGGAGGGAGAATGGGGCGGGGTGATGGAAAGTGGGAGAATGGGGTGGGGTGATGGATGGAGGAAGAATGGTGCGGGGTGATGGAAAGCGGAAGAATGGGGCGGGATGATGGAAAGCGGGAGAATGGTGCTGGGTGATAGAAAGCGGGAGAATGGGGCTGGGTGATGGAAAGTGGGAGAATGGGGCGGGGTGATGGAAAGCGGGAGAATGGGGTGGGGTGATGGAAAGCAGGAGAATGGGGCGGGGTGATGGAAAGCGGGAGAATGGGGCGGGGTGATGGAAAGCGGGAGAATGGGGCGGGGTGATGGAAAGCGGGAGAAAAACGCGAAACGATCCGTACAGGTGTAGAAAAATGCGAATCACCCGAGTTTTTTCGCACCGTCCCGCTTGTCATACCCCCACGCACCATTCAGGATCGTTTTCAGCTCCAAACGCACACAAACGTGCGACCGACCCCCTTTGAAGCTTGCCCCTCCTGTGAGTTTAGATCCATTTTCTCTCGGAAACGCGAAACGATCCGCACAGGTGTAGAAAAATGCGAATCATCCGGGGTTTTTTCGCACCGTCCCGCTTGTCATACCCCCACGCACCATTCAGAAAGGTTTTCAGCTCCAAACGCACACAAACGTGCGACCGACCCCCTTTGAAGCGGGCCCCTCCGGGGCGTTTAGAGCTATTTTCTCTCGAAAACGCGAAACGATCCGCACAGGTGTAGAAGAATGCGAATCATGTCAGAATATTATGCTCTAGCCTGTAGTGGGGTGCTCTATAGCGAGTACAACCCTTCTAGGGTTTGCTATTTGTATACTCATTCTTGCTAGTGCAACGCTCTCTCTTCTTCCTTTTAAATTTTCACATGCTATCAGAGCAGGTCGATCCCCTTGGATCGATCCTGTGGGTGGGCTCACCACCTCGTTGCTTCCGCTGCAACTTCCACTGCTACCCTCTGTGCCGCACGCCCCGTGGCGTGCGGCAGTTTTTCTTCCCGCCGTGCGCCCCGAGGCGCGCGGCGGTTTTCTGCCCGCCGTGCGCCCCGTGGCGCGCGGCGGTTCTCTGCCCGCTGTGCGCCCCGAGGCGCGCGGCGGGCTTCTGCCCCGTCACTCGGCGCGTCGCCCTCGGGAGGCGCTGCGACGGGCGACGGGGACCCGCGCGTCGCCCCCCGTCGCCCGTCGTGGCCTGCGCGCGGCCCGTACAGGCTGCGCGCGGCCCGTAAGGGCTGCGCCAGGCCCGGACGCGGCCCGTACGGGCTGCGCCAGGCCAGCGCGCGGCCCGTACGGGCTGCGCCAGGCCCGCGCGCGGCCCGTACGGGCTGCGCCAGGCCCGCGCGCGGCTCGGGCCGCCTGCGCGCGGTTCGGGCGGCTGTTCCAGGCCCGTGGGCGGCCCTTTCCTCGCTGCCCCTGCCCTCCCCGCTGTCCCCCGTGCTTCTACTGGCGCCCCACCCCTCCTACAGCCTGTTCTCCTGAATTAGGGTTTGGGGGTGAGGGGTATGGGGGTGAAGCCACTGTGTGCCGTTCCCTGCTCCTCCTCCTCCTCCGTCTCCCTGTGCTGCAGCTGCCGCTGAGAGGGGGTGGACTTGTTGGAGCCGTTGGAGTGGTACTAAGGGGGGGTGAAGGGGGAGTGGAGCTAGCGGTGTAGCAGCGGGTGTGTGTCAGGGGGAGTGGGATAGTTTGGGGAGGTTGAAGGGGGTGGCCGCCGTGAAGCCAGCAGCTCCAGTCGCCCGTGAGACCGTTGCGCCAGTCGCCCGTAAGCCCGTTGCTCCAGTCGCCCGTGAGTCCGTTGCTCATCTGCCGCTACTTTTAGCCGCGGAGCCAGTTACTCCAGTAGCCCGTGTGCCAGTTGCTCCAGTTGCCAGTGTGCCAGTTGCTCCAGTTGCCCGTGTGCCAGTTGCTCCAGTTGCGCCGTGTGCCAGCAGCTTCAGCTGCCGCCCACTACCTCCTCTCCTCTCATAGTCTCTTTCCTCCTCCTCACTTGCCCGTTGTGACTACCACTAGCTTTGCTCATAATTGTGAACTTTAAACTATTGCTTCTTGAACTTGTGCTCAGAATGTGTGGTGACATTGTGATCCACCCTGAGCTTGTACTGCTTTGCTTGCTCTGCTGATTACACCCCACTTTGGCTATGGGGGTGTGTCAGAATATTATGCTCTAGCCTGTAGTGGGGTGCTCTATAGCGAGTACAACCCTTCTAGGGTTTGCTATTTGTATCCTCATTCTTGCTAGTGCAACGCTCTCTCTTCTTCCTTTTAAATTTTCACAAATCACCCGGGGCTATTTCGCACCGTCCCGCTTTTCATACCCCCAGCACCATTCAGAAAGGTTTTCAGCTCGAAAGGCACACAAACGTGCGACCGACCCTCTTTGAAATGGGCCCTCGGGGGCGTTTAGAGCCATTTTCTCTCGAAAACGCGAAACGATCCGCACAGGTGTAGAAAAGTGCGAATCACTTGGGGTTTTTTCGCACCGTCCCGCTTGTCATACCTCCAGCACCATTCAGAACGGTTTTCAGTTCCAAGCGCACACAAACGTGCGACCGACCCCCTTTGAAGCGGGCCCCTCCGGGGCGTTTTGAGCCATTTTCTCTCGAAAACGCGAAACGATCCGCACAGTTGTAGAAAATTGCGAATCACCCGGGGTTTTTTCGCACCGTCCCGCTTGTCATACCCCCATGCACCATTTAGGATGGTTTTCTGCTCCATAAGCACACAAACGTGCAACCGACTCCCTTTGAAGCGGGCCCCTCCGGAGTGTTTAGAGCCATTTTCTCTCGAAAACGCGAAACGATCTGCACAGGTGTAGAAAATGCGAATCACCCGGGGTTTTTTCGCACTGTCCCGCTTGTCATACCCCCACGCACCATTCATTATGGTTTTCAGCTCCAAAGGCACACAAACGTGCGACCGGCCCCCTTTAAAGCGGGCCCCTCCGGGGCGATTAGAGCCATTTTCTCTCGAAAACGCGAAACGATCTGCACAGGTGTAGAAAAATGCGAATCACCCGGGGTTTTTTCGCACCGTCCCGCTTGTCATTTCCCCACGCACCATTCAGGATGGTTTTCAGCTCCAAACGCACACAAACGTGCGACCGACCCCTTTTGAAGCGGGCCCCTCCGGGACGTTTACAGCCATTTTCTCTCGAAAACGCGAAACGATCCGCACAGGTGTAGAAAAATGCGAATCACCCAGGGTTTTTGCGCACCGTCCCGCTTGTTATTCAGGTAGGTTTTCAGCTCCAAACGCACAAAAACGTGCGACCGACCCCCTTTGAAGAGGGCCCCTCCGGGGCGTTTAGAGCCATTTTCTCTCGAAAACGCGAAACGATCCGCACAGGAGTAGAAAAATGCGAATCACCCGGGGTTTTTTCGCACCGTCCCGCTTGTCATAACTCCACGCACTATTCCGTATGGTTTTCAGCTCCAAACGCACACAAACGTGCGACCGACCCCCTTTGAAGCGGGCCCCTCCTGTGCGTTTAGAGCCATTTTCTCTCGAAAACGCGAAACGATCTGCACAGGTGTAGAAAAATGCGAATCACCCGGGGTTTTTTCGCACAGTCCCGCTTGTTATACCCCCACGCACCATTCAGAAAGGTTTTCAGCTCCAAAGGCACACAAACGTGCGACCGACCCCCTTTGAAGCGGGCCCCTCCGGGACGTTTAGAGCCATTTTCTCTCGAAAACGCGAAACGATCCGTACAGGTGTAGAAAAATGCAAATCACCCGGGGTTTTTTCGCACCGTCCCGCTTGTCATACCCCCACGCACCATTCAGGATGGTTTTCAGCTCCAAACGCACACAAACGTGCGACCAACCCCTTTTGAGTGACCAAAACAGTACTGGCTGCTGCTCCTGCTGCTATGGCCAGCCCTAACGTCCTCACCTTCGATGCTAAGGGTCGGGCGGTCGATTTTGAGGTCTGGGTCGATGATCTGCAGCTGTTCCTGCAGTGCGATAGCAAGGATGGAGTTTCCCTCTTTTACCTCACTTCTGGCGCCTCTGCTGCACCTGCTGCTGACGCTGCCAGTACTGTTCGATCACAGTGGACCACGCGCGATGCTGCTGCCCGTCTTGCTGTCCGTAGTCACCTGCCGTCTGCTGAGCGCGCGCACTTTAGCCAGTACAAGACTGCTAGCACTCTGTACGCTGCTGTTGTTGCGCGCTACTCCTCCCCTGCCACTGCTGCCCTTAGCCGCCTCATGCTGCCGTACTTGTTCCCTGACCTAGCCGCTTTTGCCACAGTCGCTGACCTCATTACTCACCTCCGCACTAGTGACACCCGCTACCGCGCTGCGCTCCCTGCCGAGTTCTGCGCCAAGAACCCCCCCCTATGTACATCACTCTCTACGACCTCGTCACCCGGCTCCCTGACTCCCTTTGCTCGGTCAGGGACCACTTCCTCTCCCTTTGCCCCACCACGCTCACTGTTGACCTCCTCGAGGAGCGCCTCCTTGCAGCTGAGAAGAGTATAGTCGCTGTAGGAGCCTCTCATGGTGACCCTCGTGCCCCTTTCTTTGAGGGGTGCTCCCCCGTCCCTCTTTTGCCCTCTGTTGCCTCTGCTGCTGCTGTCAACCTCGTTGGCACCGAGTCGGTCGACGCTGCGTCTGCCCCTAGTGGGAAGCGCCGCTACAGCAAGGGCAAGGGGGGCAAGAGGGGTGGAGGGGATGGCGGGGGCGGCGGTGGGCAGCGGGGAGGCTCTAGCAGTGGCCAGCGCCAGCAGCAGCAGCGCTCCCGTGAGACCCCGTCGCCTCAGCAGCTTCGTGAGTGGTACGCTGGGCGTGGGAGGTCTGGGGGTGCTGGTCCCTGCACCTACGTTCTTCGCACCGGCGACTGCAGTGGAGAGACGTGCGGCGGCCCGCACACCACCCCACGCTGCTTCGGCCGCCTGACTGACGCTTGGCATACACAGTTCCCTGGCTCCAGTGAGATCCCTCGCTGGGATATTCTGCTTAAGTCGGGGGTTGCTATCTTTGATCTTGACTATGATGCTATCCTTGCTGCTATGTATGCTGTGTCTATTAGTGCTGAGGGTGACTGTTACCTGTGTGTTCCGCCTGACCCGGGCATTGAGGCTGCTTCTCTAGGTGCTGGTGAGGCTGCTCTCTCAGGTACCGCGTCGGCTCAGGTCTTGCACACTATCACCCTTGACTCGGGTGCTTCCCGTTCCTTCTTTCGCGACTGCACCACACTCTTGCCGCTCAGTCGGCCGGTGGCAGTCTCTCTGGCTGACCCCTCAGGGGGACCAGTTGTGGCCCGTTCCTCCACTGTCCTCCCGTATCCTGCGGCTCCGTCCGGCTCACTGTCTGGTCTTCACCTCCCCTCGTTCTCTACGAACTTGGTGGCGGGTGCTGATCTTCAGGATGGGGGTGTTCACCAGTTCACCCCTGCCTACCAGCGTGTGACGCACTGCACGTGTGCTCGGACGGGCCGTCACCTGGCCACGTTCACCCGTCGGCCAGGGTCCAGCCTGTACACCCTTACCACTGAGTCTCCTCCTGGTCAGGTAGCCGCGTCGGGTCAGGTGTTTGCTGCAGCGTCCCGGTCTGGCCCTGAGTCTGCCCCCTGCTCGTGTCGCCTCCTGTCTCATGAGACTCTCCTTTGGCACCACCACCTTGGTCACCCCTCCCTGCCTCGTCTTCGAGGCATGGCCTCCCGTGTCCTGGGTCCCTCCCACCCCTTCCTCTGGGGCCTGCCCCTACCTGCGTTCCCTGCGTCGAGGGCCGGCAGCGCGCCGCTCCTCACTCCTCCGAGTTTCCCCCGACAGAGGCTCCCCTGCAGACTCTTTACATGGACGTGTGGGGCCCAGCCCGCGTCCGTGGACAGGGTCACGAGCGTTACTTCCTGCTGGTTGTTGATGACTACTCGCATTACACCACGGTCTTCCCCTTGCGCCGCAAGGGTGAGGTCACTGAGGTGTTGATCGACTGGATCCGCGCTGCTCGTCTCTAGCTCAGAGAGAGTTTCGGCTCGGACTTTCCTGTTCTGCGTCTGCACTCCGACAGAGGTGGAGAGTTTTCCTCCGACCTTCTGCGAGCTTTCTGTCAGGCGGAGGGCATCCGCCAGACGTTCACGCTTCCGGCCTCTCCACAGCAAAATGGGATTGCTGAGCGCCGCATTGGCATGGTCATGGATGTCGCTCGTACGTCCACGATCCATGCGGCTGCTCCCCATTTTCTGTGGCCGTTCGCGGTTCAGTACGCGGCGCATCAGATCAACCTCCAGCCCCGGGTCTCCATGCCGGAGACCACCCCCACTCTGCGGTGGACGGGGAAGGTTGGCGATGCGTCTGCGTTCCGTGTCTGGAGATCTCGAGCTTTCGTCCGCGACTTGTCTGCGGACAAGCTGTCCTCCCGTGCCGTTCCCTGCATCTTCCTTGGCTTCCCCCCTGACGCGCCTGGGTGGCAGTTTTACCACCCCACCTCGCGCCGTGATCTGTCCTCTCAGGATGTCACGTTTGACGAGTCGGTTCCTTACTACCGTCTCTTCCCCTACCGCACTGCCCCCCTCACCCCCTCGACGCTCTTCCTCGCGCCAGGTCCTCCTCCGGTAGACCCCCTCCCCACTCAGGGTCCTGCCCCCTCAGGTGTGTCTCAGGTAGACGCAGTCGAGCCTGTTGAGGTAGCTGTCGACTCTGGTGCTGCTAGGGGTGCTGAGCGTGCGGGTGCCGGGTCTGGGGGTGCTGAGCCTGGAGGTGCTGAGCCTGGGGTTTCTGAGTCTGGGGGTGCTGAGCCTGGGGGTGCTGAGCCTGGGGTTGCTGAGTCTGGGGGTGCTGAGCCTGGAGGTCCTCCGAGTGTCCCGTCGCGGCAGGAGCCCCTCTCTCCACGGCAGCTTCATGAGTGGTACGCTCGACGCTGTAGCAGTGCTGCTGGAGCTGGGGGGCCTACTGCTGGAGGAGCTGGTGGTGGTGCTGCTAGAGGTGCTGCTGGTGCTGGAGCTGCTGGAGGTGCTGCTGGTGCTGGAGTTGCTGGAGGTGCTGCTGGTGCTGGAGCTGCTGGTGGTGCTTCTGGAGGTGCTGCTGGTGCTGGGGCTGCTGGAGGTGCTGCTGGTGCTGGAGCTGCTGGTGGTGCTGCTGGAGGTGCTGCTGGTGCTGGAGCTGCTGGAGGTGCTGCTGGTGCTGGAGCTGCTGGTGGTGCTGCTAGAGGTGCTGCTGGTGCTGGAGCTGCTGGAGGTGCTGCTGGTGCTGGAGCTGCTGGAGCCGCTGGTCCTGGAGGTGCTCGTACTGGAGGTACTGGCGCTGCTGCGGGAGTTGGAGCTGGAGGTGCTGGA
This sequence comes from Closterium sp. Naga37s-1, assembly GCA_947471745.1. Taxonomy (NCBI): domain Eukaryota; kingdom Viridiplantae; phylum Streptophyta; class Zygnematophyceae; order Desmidiales; family Closteriaceae; genus Closterium; species Closterium sp. Naga37s-1. Next base: position 24,685 of record CANJKZ010000655.1, on the reverse strand, counting down.
GCTGTTGGAGCTGGTGGTGCTGCGGGAGTTTGAGCTGGAGACCCTGGAGTTGAGGGTACTGGTGCTGTCTCTGCTGGTTCTGGAGGCGCTGCGCGGCCGCGGCCGTACTACGTTCCGCTCCTTCAGCAGGTTATTGGCCTCCCGCCCTCTGCTGGTCCTACCCCTCCCCTACTGGGTCCACCGCCTGTCCAGTCGCAGTCACAATTACAGCCAGCCTCTCCACTGCCTGGTCCTTCTCCTTACGCTGGCCCGAATAGGGGTCTTACGGAGCGTCGTGAGCCTGAGTCTCGTCCTGCGTCGCCTGAGTCTCGTCCAGAGTCGCCTGTCCGCGCTGTCCGCACTGGTCGTCGTGTTCCACGTGAGCGTCCTCCTCCTATCCCTGGCACTCACTATATGACTCTGCGTCCTTCCACTGCTCCACAGCGTGTCCCTCTGCCGTCTCCTCCTGCGTCCTCTCTTCCTGACGGTCCGGACCCGGAGTCTGACTCCCTTCGTGCTGCCAGTCCTACTGTCACACGTTTCCTCGCTACTGTTGTCACTAACCCTTCCTTTGAGTCCACTGCTGCGTCTGCTCTAGTGGCTGAGCTTGTTGACTTTGCTGCCGCCTGTCGTCTAGACTACGCCGCTAGCCTTGTTGCTGAGTCTGAGTCTGTCTGTCCTCCGTCCGTCGGGGGTGAGTGTGCTCTTGGCACAGACGTTCTTGAAGACAGACAGGAGGAGTTTGAGTGCTTTGCCGCTGCTTTACCTCATCTCGTGTCCATGCTGATTGCCCCTGAGGGAGACCCGGATGCACCAGACATCCCGACCCCGTGCTCTTACGCAGAGGCGATAGAGGGTCCCTACTCCTCTCAGTGGCAGTCAGCCATGGACGCAGAGATGGCTTCCTGGAAGTCCACAGGCACCTACGTCGACGAGGTTCCCCCACCTGGGGCGAACATCGTCAGTGGCATGTGGATTTTCAGGGTGAAGCGGCCGCCGGGTTCTCCGCCTGCCTTCAAGGTGCGTTACGTTGCACGAGGCTTCAGTCAGCGTGAGGGAGTTGACTTCTTCCAGACCTTCTCCCCTACCCCGAAGATGACCACTCTTCGGGTTCTGCTGCACGTCGCCGCTCAGCGTGACTACGAGCTCCACTCTCTTGACTTCAACACTGCTTTCCTACACGGCAGCCTGCACGAGGAGATCTGGCTGCGCCGCCCACCTGGCTTCACTGGGTCGTTACCTCCTGGTGCCCAGTGGAGCCTCCGGCGGCCAGTCTACGGTCTCCGCCAGGCACCCCGTGAGTGGCACGACACACTGAGGACTACTCTTGCTGCTCGTGGGTTTGCTCCTTCTACTGCTGACCCGTCGCTGTTTCTACGCACCGACACCACTCTGCCGCCGTTCTACGTTCTTGTGTACGTAGACGACTTGGTCTTTGCCACTGCTGACACTGAGGCACTCGCCCACGTGAAGTCAGAGCTGCAGAAGAGACACACGTGCACAGACCTGGGTGAGCTGACAAGCTATCTTGGCTTGCGGATCACCCGGGACAGAGCACAGCGCACCATTACCTTGACTCAGTCACACATGGTGCAGCAGGTCCTTCAGCGCTTCCGCTTCACGTACTCCTCGCCACAGTCCACTCCTCTGCCTACTCGCCACTCGCTCTCAGCTCTGCCTTCGGATGAGTCCGTAGAGCCGAGTGGCCCGTATCCACAGCTTGTAGGCTGCCTCATGTACCTGATGACCTGCATTCGACCTGACCTAGCCTACCCTCTTAGCATCCTAGCACGCTATGTCGCTCCTGGCCGACACAGGAAGGAGCACCTGGATGCTGCTAAGAGGGTGTTGCGCTACTTGTGCAGTACGTCGGGCATGGGGCTAGTGCTTGGAGGGCGACGTCGAGTGGTCCTCACAGGTCACGCAGACGCTTCTTGGGCCGACGACCAGGCTACGCAGCGGTCGTCACAGGGTTACACCTTCAGCCTTGGTTCCTGCTCTGTTTCGTGGCGGTCTACCCGCTCGTCTTCTGTTCTCAGCTCCAGCTGTGAGGCTGAGATCTACGCAGGGGCCATGGCTGCACAGGAGTTGCGCTGGCTCACCTACCTGCTGACCGACCTGGGAGAGTCGCCTCGTTCTCCTCCAGTTCTGTACGTAGACAACAAGGCCATGCTGGCCTTGTGTCAGGAGCACAGACTGGAGCACAGAACGAAGCACATTGCTCTTCGCTACTTCCTTGCACGTGAGCTGCAGCAGCGTGGTCAGTTGCGCCTCGCTTATGTGGCCTCTCCGGCCAACACTGCTGATATCTTTACCAAGGCACTTCAGCCTTATGATCATCAGCGCTTGTGTACTATGTTAGGTCTTGTGCCTACCTGGCCTCACCTGCTTACCTCTTGACTTTGCCTTGTACTGTGATCTATATATACCTGCACCTGCCTGTTTACCTTTGCTAGGTTGTGATCACTGTCTTGCTTGTTCACCTTGATTTTTAATCCTACATGTGAGCTGGCCTTGTGGCCTTTGAACTTCTGCTCGGAATGTGTGGTGACGTTGTGATCCACCCTGAGCTTGCCTTGCTTGAATGGTCTTGTGACCCCTTGTTCTCCCCCCACTTTGCCTATGGGGGTGTGTCAAACATTTATGCTATAGTCTTTCTAGGCTGTAGTGGGGTAGACACTATGGGGTACAGTTTCCTAGGGTTTAATATTTGTACCCAACTCATTTCCTAGTCAATCATTCCTCGTATTATTCTCACAGAGGCAAGCTCCTGGACCAGGCAAGCTCCTGGACCAGGCAAGCTCGTGGACCAGGCACGCTCCTGGACCAGGCACGCTCTTGGACAAGGCACAATCCTGGACCAGGCAAGCTCCTGGACCAGGCAAGCTCCAGGACCAGGCAAGCTTCTGGACCAGGCAAGCTCCTGGTCCAGGGAAGCTCCTGGACCAGGCAAGCTCCTGGACCAGGCAAGCTCCTCGACCAGGCAAGCTCCTGGACCAGGCAAGCTCCTGGACCAGGCGAGCTCCTGGACCATGCGAGCTCCTGGACCAGGCAAGCTCCTGGACCAGGCAGGCTCTTGGACGAGGCTCTTGGACCAGGCAAGCTCCTGGACCAGGCAAGCTCGTGGACCAGGCAAGCTCGTAGACCAGGCACACTCCTAGACCAGACACGCTCCTGGACCAGGCACAATCCTGGACCAGGCAAGCTCCTGGACCAGGCAAGCTCCTGGACAAGGCAAGCTTCTGGACCAGGCAAGTTCCTGGACCAAGCAATCTCCTGGACCAGGTAAGCTCCTGGACCAGGCTGACTCCTCAACCAGGCAAGCTCCTGGACCAGGCAAGCTCCTGGACCAGGCAAGCTCCTGGACCATGCGAGCTCCTGGACCAGGCAAGCTCCTGGACCAGGCAGGCTCTTGGACCAGGCACACTCTTGGACCAGGCAAGCTCATGGAACAGGCAAGCTGCTGGACCATGCGAGCTCCTGGACTAGGCAAGTTCCTGGACCAGGAAAGCTCCTGGACCAGGCAAGCTCCTGGACGAGGCAAGCTCCTGGACGAGGCAAGCTCCTGGACCAGTCAAGCTCGTGAACCAGGCATTCTCCTGGACCAGGCAATCTCCTGGACAAGGCACAATCCTGGACCAGGCAAGCTCCTGGACCAGGCAAGCTCCTGGACCAAGCAAGCTTCTGGACCAGGCAAGCTCCTGGACCAGGCAAGCTCTTGGACCAGGCAAGCTCGTGGACCAGGCACGCTCCTAGACCAAGCACGCTCCTGGACCAGGCACAATCCTGGACCAGGCAAGCTCCTGGACCACGCAAGCTCCTGAAGCAGGCAAGCTTCTGGACCAGGCAAGCTCCTGGACTAGGCAAGCTCCTGCTCCAGGCTGGCTCCTCAACCATGCAAGCTCCTGGACCAGGCAAGCTCCTCGACCAGGCGAGCTCCTGGACCATGCGAGCTCCTGGACCAGGCAAGCTCCTAGACCAGGCAGGCTCTTGGACCAGGCACACTCTTGGACCAGGCAAGCTCCTGGACGAGGCAAGCTCCTGGACCAGGCAAGCTCGTGGACCAGGCACGCTCCTGGACCAGGCACGCTCCTGGACAAGGCACAATCCTGGACCAGGCAAGCTCCTGGACCAGGCAAGCTCCAGGACCAGGCAAGCTCCTGGACCAGGCAAGGTCCTGGTCCAGGCAAGCTCCTATACCAGGCAAGCTCCTCGACCAGGCAAGCTCCTGGACCAGGCAAGCTCCTGGACCAGGCGAGCTCCTAGACCATGCGAGCTCCTGGACCAGGCAGGCTCTTGGACCAGGCACGCTCTTGAACCAGGCAAGATCCTGGACCAGGCAAGCTCGTGGACCAGGCAAGCTCGTGGACCGGGCACGCTCCTATACTAGGCACGCTCCTGGACCAGGCACAATCCTGGACCAGGCAAGCTCCTGGACCAGGCAAGCTCCTGGACCAGGCAAGCTTCTGGACCAGGCAAGCTCCTGGACCAGGCAAGCTCCTGGACAAGGCAAGCTCTTTGACCAGGCAAGCTCCTAGACCAGGCAAGCTCATGGACCAGGCGAGCTCGTGGACCATGCGAGCTCCTGGACCAGGCAAGCTCCTTGACCAGGCAGGCTCTTGGACCAGCCACGCTCTTGGACCAGGCAAGCTCCTGGACCAGGCAAGCTCCTGGACCAGGCAAGCTTCTGTACCAGGCAGGCTCCTGTACCAGGCAAGCTCCTGTACCAGGCAGGCTCTTGGACCAGGCACGCTCTTGGACCAGGCAAGCTCCTGGACCAGGCAAGCTACTGGACCAGGCAAGCTCCTGGACCAGGCAAGCTTCTTGACTAGGCAAGCTCCTGGACCAGGCAAGCTAATGGACCAGGCAAGCTTCTGGACCAGGCAATCTCCTCAACCAGGCAAGCTCCTGGACCGGGCAAGCTCCTGGACCAGGCGAGCTCCTGGACCATGCGAGCTCCTGGACCAGGCAAGCTCTTGGACCAGGAAAGCTCTTGGACCAGGCACGCTCTTGGACCAGGAAAGCTCCTGGACCAAGCAAGCTCCAGGACCAGGCAAGCTCCTGGACCAGGCAAGCTTCTGGACCAAGAAAGCTCCTGGACCAGGCAAGCTCCTGGACCAGGCAAGCTCCTGGACCAAGCAAGCTTCTGGACCAGGCAAGCTCCTGGACCAGGCGAGCTCCTGGACCAGGCAAGCTCCTGGACCAGGCAAGCTCCTGGACCAGGCAAGCTCCTGGATCAAGCAAGCTCCTAGACCAGGCAAGCTCCTTGACCAGGCAAGCTCCTGCACCAGGCAAACTCCTGGACCAGGCAAGCTTCCGGACAAGGCAAGCTCCTGGACCAGGCAAGCTCCTAGACCAGGCAAGCTCCTCGACCAGGCAAGCTCCTGGACCAGGCAAGCTCCTAGACCAGGCAAGCTCCTCGACCAGGCAAGCTCCTCGACCAGGCAAGCTCCTGGACCAGGCAAGCTCCGTGACCAGGCGAGCTCGTCGACCATGCAAGCTCCTGGACCAGGCAGGCTCTTGGACCAGGCACGCTCTTGGACCAGGCAAGGTCCTGGACGAGGCAAACTCCTGGACCAGGCAAGCTCCTGGACCAGGCAAGCTTCTGGACCAGGCAAGCTCTTGGACCAGGCGAGCTCTTGGACCAGGCAAGCTCTTGGACCAGGCAAGCTCCTGGACCATGCAAGCTCCTGGACCAGGCAAGCTCCTAGACCAGGCAAGCTCCTCGACCAGGCAAGCTCCTGGACCAAGCAAGCTCCTGGACCATGCGAGCTTCTGGACCAGGCAAGCTCCTGGACCAGGCAGGCTCTTGGACCAGGCACGCTCTTGGACCAGGCAAGGTCCTGGACCAGGCAAACTCCTGGACCAGGCAAGCTCCTGGACCAGGCAAGCTTCTGGACCAGGCAAGCTCTTCGACCAGGCGAGCTCTTGGACCAGGCAAGCTCTTGGACCAGGCAAGCTCCTGGACCAGGCAAGCTCCTGGACCAGGCAAGCTCCTAGACCAGGCAAGCTCCTCGACCAGGCAAGCTCCTGGACCAAGCAAGCTCCTGGACCATGCGAGCTTCTGGACCAGGCAAGCTCCTGGACCAGGCATGCTCTTGGTCCAGGCACGCTCTTGGACCAGGCAAGCCCCTGGACCAGGCAAGCTCCTGGACCAGGCAAGCTCCTTGACCAGGCAATCTCCTCAACTAGGCAAGCTCCTGGACCAGGCAAGCTTCTGGACCAGGCGAGCTCCTGGACCAGGCAAGCTCCTAGACCAGGCAAGCTCCTCGACCAGGCAAGCTCCTGGACCAAGCAAGCTCCTGGACCATGCGAGCTTCTGGACCAGGCAAGCTCCTGGACCAGGCAGGCTCTTGGACCAGGCACGCTCTTGGACCAGGCAAGGTCCTGGACCAGGCAAACTCCTGGACCAGGCAAGCTCCTGGACCAGGCAAGCTTCTGGACCAGGCAAGCTCTTCGACCAGGCGAGCTCTTGGACCAGGCAAGCTCTTGGACCAGGCAAGCTCTTGGACCAGGCAAGCTCCTGGACCAGGCAAGCTCCTAGACCAGGCAAGCTCCTCGACCAGGCAAGCTCCTAGACCAAGCAAGCTCCTGGACCATGCGAGCTTCTGGACCAGGCAAGCTCCTGGACCAGGCAGGCTCTTGGACCAGGCACGCTCTTGGACCAGGCAAGGTCCTGGACCAGGCAAACTCCTGGACCAGGCAAGCTCCTGGACCAGGCAAGCTTCTGGACCAGGCAAGCTCTTCGACCAGGCGAGCTCTTGGACCAGGCAAGCTCTTGGACCAGGCAAGCTCCTGGACCAGGCAAGCTCCTGGACCAGGCAAGCTCCTAGACCAGGCAAGCTCCTCGACCAGGCAAGCTCCTGGACCAAGCAAGCTCCTGGACCATGCGAGCTTCTGGACCAGGCAAGCTCCTGGACCAGGCATGCTCTTGGTCCAGGCACGCTCTTGGACCAGGCAAGCCCCTGGACCAGGCAAGCTCCTGGACCAGGCAAGCTCCTTGACCAGGCAATCTCCTCAACTAGGCAAGCTCCTGGACCAGGCAAGCTTCTGGACCAGGCGAGCTCCTAGACCATGCGAGCTCCTGGACCAGGCAAGCTCTTGGACCAGGCAGGCTCTTGGACCAGGCACGCTCTTGGACCAGGCAAGCTCCTGGACCGGGCAAGCTCCTGGACCAGGCAAGCTCGTGGACCGGGCACGCTCCTAGACCAGGCATGCTCCTGGACCAGGCACAATCCTGGACCATGCAAGCTCCTGGACCAGGCAAGCTCCTGGACCAGGCAAGCTCCTGGACCAAGCAAGCTCCTCGACCAGGCTGGCTCCTCGACCAGCCAAGCTCGTGGACCACGCGAGCTCCTGGACCAGGCAAGCTCCTGGACCAGGCAAGCTCCTGGACCAGGCAAGCTCCTGGACCAGACAAGCTCCTGGACCAGGCAGGCTCTTGGACCAGGCACACTCTTGGACCAGGCAAGCTCCTAGACCAGACAAGCTCCTGGACAAGGCAAGCTCCTAGACCAGGCAAGCTCCTGGACCAGGCAAGCTCGTGGACTTGGCACGCTCGTGGACCAGGCATGCTCCTGGACAAGGCACAATCCTGGACCAGGCAAGCTCCTGGACCAGGCAAGCTCTTGGACCAGGCAAGCTTCTGGACCAGGCAAGCTCCTGGACCAGGCAAGCTCCTCGACCAGGCAAGCTCCTGGACCAGGCAAGCTCCTAGACCAGGCAAACTCCTGGACCATGCGAGCTCCTGGACCAGGCAAGCTCCTGGACAAGGCAGGCTCTTGGACGAGGCACGCCCTTGGACCAGGCTAGCTCGTGGACCAGGCAAGCTCCTGGACCAGGCAAGCTCGTGGACCAGGCACGCTCCTGGACCAGGCACGCTCCTTGACCAGGCATAAACTGGGACCAGGCAAACTCCTGGACCAGGCAAGCTCCTGGACCAGGCAAGCTTCTGGACTAGGGAAGCTCCTGGACCGACAAGCTCCTAGACCAGGCAACCTCCTTGACCAGGTAAGCTCCTGGACTAGGCGAGCTCCTGGACCAGGCGAGCTCCTAGACCGTGCAAGCTCCTGGACCAGGCAAGCTCCTGGACCAGGCAAGCTCTTGGACCAGGCACGCACTTGGACCAGGCAAGCTCCTGGACCAGGCAAGCGGGAGAATGGGGCGGGGTGATGGAAAGCGGGAGAATGGGGCGGGGTGATGGAAGGAGGGAGAATGGGGCGGGGTGATGGAAGGAGGGAGAATGGAGCGAGGTGATGGAAAGCGGGAGAATGGGGCAGGGTGATGGAAGGAGGGAGAATGGGGCGGGGTGATGGAAGGCGGGAGAATGGGGCGGGGTGATGGAAAGCGGGTGAATGGGGTGGGGTGATGGAAAGCGGGAGAATGGGGCGGGGTGATGGAAAGCGGGAGAATGGGGGGGGTGATGGAAAGCGGGAGAATGGGGCGGGGTGATGGAATGCGGGAGAATGGGGCGGGGTGATGGAAAGCGGGAGAATGGGGCGGGGTGATGAAAAGCGGGAGAATGGGGCGGGGTGATGAAAAGCGGGAGAATGGGGCGGGGTGATGGAAAGCGGGAGAATGGGGCGGGGTGATGAAAAGCGGGAGAATGGGGCGGGGTGATGGAAAGCGGGAGAATGGGGTGGGGTGATGGAAGGAGGGAGAATGGGGCGGGATGATGGAAGGAGGGAGAATGGAGCAGGGTGATGGAAAGCGGGAGGATGGGGCGGGGTGATGAAAGGAGGGAGAAAGGGGCGGGGTGATGGAAAGCGGGAGAATGGGGCGGGGTGATGGAAAGCGGGAGAATGGGGCGGAGTGATGGAAAGCGGGAGAATGGGGCAGGGTGATGGAAGCTGAAGGCCGAGCGGGGCGAGCTGAGGAAGGAGATCGAGGAGAAGAAAACGGTGTTTGCTCAGCTGTCGCAACAGCATGCAGCTCTGGAGCGGAAGGGGAAGGCGGTGAAAGCGGAAGAGGAGAAGGTGCGGGAGATGTTGGCAGCGGTGGAGAAGGGTCGGAAGGAGCTGGAGCAGGAGAAGGAAGGGTGGAAGGAGCAGCACCAGCAGATGCTGAGCGCCGTGCGGGCAGAGCGAGAAGGCGTGGAGGAGGAGAGGAAGCGGGTGGTAGCAGAGGCGCGGGAAGAGAGGGTGAGGCTGGGAGAGGAGGCGGATGAGGTGGTGCGGGCGAGGAAGGAAGCGGACGAGGGCAGACAGCAGGTGGAGAGGGAGATGGAGGAACTGGCTTTCCAGAGAGCTGCGTTACAGTCAGAGGAGATTGAGCTTGGCAGCAGACTCGAGGACGTGAGCGCCCGGGAATCAGCTCTTGAAGCGGCGGCTGAGCAGCTGAAGGGGAGAGAGGCGGCTGTAGCGGCACGGATGGGTGAAGTAGAGGTGGCCCTGGCGGCTGTAGCGGCGAGGGAGGAGGAGGTGGTTCGGGCGCGGGAGGGGCTTGTGCGGGAGAGGGAGAGGAGCGGGAGAATGGGTAGGGGTGATGGAAAGCGGGAGAATGGAGCGGGGTGATGAAAAGCGGCAGAATGGGGCGGGGTGATGGAAAGCGGGAGAATGGGGTGGGGTGATTGAAGGAGGAAGAATGGGGAGGGGTGATGGAAGGAGGGAGAATGGAGCGGAGTGATAGAAAGCGGGAGGATGGGGCGGGGTGATGACAGGAGGGAGAAAGTGGCGGGGTGAAGGAAAGCGGGAGAATGGGGCGGAGTGATGGAAAGTGGGAGAATTGGGCGGGGTGATGGAAAGCGGGAGAATGGGGCGGGGTGATGGAAAGTGGGAGAATGGGGCGGGGTGATGGAAAGCGGGAGAATGGGGCAGGGTGATGGAAAGCGGGAGAATGGGGTAGGGTGATGGAAAGCGGGAGAATGGGGCGGGGTCATGGTAAGCAGGAGAATGAAGCGGGATGATGGAAGGCGGGAGAATGGGGCGGGGTGATGGAAAGCGGGAGAATGGGGCGGAGTGATGGAAAGTGGGAGAATTGGGCGGGGTGATGGAAAGCGGGAGAATGGGGCGGGGTGATGGAAAGTGGGAGAATGGGTTTGGGTGATGGAAAGCGGGAGAATGGGGCAGGGTGATGGAAAGCGGGAGAATGGGGTAGGGTGATGGAAAGCGGGAGAATGGGGCGGGGTGATGGAATGTGGAAGAATGTGGCGTGGTGATGGAATGCGGGAAAATGGGACGGGGTGATGGAAAGCGGGAGAATGGAGCGGGGTGATGGAAAGGGGGAGAATGGGGCGGGGTGATGGAATGCGGGAGAATGGGTCGGGGTGACGGAAAGCGGGAGAATGGGGCGGGGTGATGGAAGGAGGGAGAATGGGGCGGGGTGATGGAAAAAGGGAGAATGGGGCGGGGTGATGGAAGGAGGGAGAATGGGGCGGGGTGATGGAAAGCAGCAGAATGGGGCGGGGTGATGGAAAGCGGGAGAATGGGGTGGGGTGATGGAAAGCGGGAGAATGGGGCGGGTGATGGAAAGCGGAAGAATGGGGCGGGGTGATGGAAGGCGGGAGAATGGGGCGGGGTGATGGAAGGAGGGAGAATGGGGCAAACTGATGGAAAGCGGGAGAATGGGGTGGGGTGATGGAAAGCGGGAGAATGGGGCGAGGTGATGGGAGGCGGGAGAATGGGGCGGGGTGATGGAAAGCGGGAGAATGGGGCGGGGTGATGGAAATCGGTAGAATGGGGCGGGGTGATGGAAAGAGGGAGAATGGGGCGGGGTGATGGAAGGAGGGAGAATGGGGCGTGGTGATGGAAAGCAGGAGAATGGGGTGGGGTGATGGAAAGCGGGAGAATGGGGCGGGGTGATGGAAGCGGGAGAATGGGGCGGGGTGATGGAAAGCGGGAGAATGGGGCGGGGTGATGGAAAGCGAGAGAATGGGGCGGGGTGATGGAAAGCTCGAGAATGGGGCGGGGTGATGGAAAGCGAGAGAATAGGGCGGGGTGATGGAAAGCGAGAGAATGGGGTGGGGTGATGGATAGCGGGAGAATGGGGCGGGGTGATGGAAAGCGGGAGAATGGGGCGGGGTGATGGAAAGCGGGAGAATGGGGCGGGGTGATGGAAGAAGGGTGAACGGGGCGGGGTGAAGGAAGGAGGCAGAACGGGGCGGTTGATGGAGAGCGGGAGAATGGGGCGGGTGATGGAAAGCGGAAGAATGGGGCGGGGTGATGGAAGGCGGAAGAATGGGGCCGGGTTATGGAAGGAGGGAGAATGGGGCGGGGTGATAGAAAGCAGGAGAATGGGGCGGGTGATGGAAAGCGGAAGAATGGGGCGGGGTGATGGAAGGCGGGAGAATGGGCCGGGGTGATGGAAGGAGGGAGAATGGGGCGGGGTGATGGAAAGCGGGAGAATGGGGCGGGGTGATGGAAAGCGGGAGAATGGGGCGGGGTGATGGCAAGCGGGAGAAGGGGGCGGGGTGATGGAAAGCGGGAGAATGGGGCGGGGTGATGGAAAGCGGGAGAATGGGGCGGGGTGATGGAAAGCGGGAGAATGGGGCGGGGTGATGGAAAGCGGGAGAATGGGGCGGGGTGATGGAAAGCGGGAGAATGGGGCAGGATGATGGAAAGCGGGAGAATGGGGCGGGGTGATGGAAAGCGGGAGAATGGGGCAGGGTGATGGAAAGCGGGAGAATGGGGCGGGGTGATGGAAGAAGGGTGAACGGGGCGGGGTGAAGGAAGGAGGGAGCACGGGGCGGGTGATGGAGAGCGGGAGAATGGGGCGGGTGATGGAAAGCGGAAGAATGGGGCGGGGTGATGGAAGGCGGGAGAATGGGGCGGGGTGATGGAAGGAGGGAGAATGGGGCGGGGTGATGGAAAGCGGGAGAATGGGGCGGGGTGATGGAAAGCGGGAAAATGGGGCGGGGTGATGGAAAGCGGGAGAATGGGGAGGGGTGATGGAAAGCGGGAGAATGGGGCGGGGTGATGGAAAGCGGGAGAATGGGGCGGGGTGATGGAAAGCGGGAGAATGGGGCGGGGTGATGGAAAGCGGGAGAATGGGGCGGGGTGATGGAAAGCGGGAGAATGGGGCGGGGTGATGGAAAGCGGGAGAATGGGGCGGGGTGATGGAAAGCGGGAGAATGGGGCGGGGTGATGGAAAGCGGGAGAATGGGGCGGGGTGATGGAAAGCGGGAGAATGGGGCGGGGTGATGGAAAGCGGGAGAATGGGGCGGGGTGATGGAAAGCGGGAGAATGGGGCAGGGTGATGGAAATCGGGAGAATGGGGCGGGGTGATAGAAAGCGGGAGAATGGGGCGGGGTGATGGAAGGAGGAAGAATGGGGCGGGGTGATGGAAGGAGGGGGAATGGGGCGGGCTGATGGAAAGCGGGAAAATGGGGCAGGGTGATGGAAAGCGGGAGAATGGGGCGGGGTGATGGAAGGAGGGAGAATGGGGCGGGGTGATGGAAAGCGGGAGAATGGGGCTCCATTGCATTCCACGTGGTTTGCACGATTCGAGCGCCCGAACTCTCCTGGGTACGCCCATCATAGGTGCGCATACTGACCCGACTGCCCAGCGCGTCACTTTGATTGGTCCACTGCATTGGATGCCTCTTTTTTTTTGCTAGTCCTCTAGATTAGACTATTTTCCACAAGCAAAACAAGTGGCTCCATTTCATTCCACGTGGTTTGCACGATTCGAGCGCCCGAACTCTCCTGGGTACGCCCATTATAGGTGCGCATACTGACCAGACTGCCCAGCGCATCACTTTGATTGGTCCACTGCATTGGATGCCTTTTTTTTTTGCTATTCTTCTAAATTATACTATTTTCAACAACCACAACAAGTGGCTCCATTTCATTTCACGTGGTTTGCACGATTCGAGCGCCTGAACTCTCCCGGGTATACCCATCATGGGTGCGCAAACTAACCAGACAGCCCAGCGCATCACTTTGTTTGGTCCACTGCATTGGATGCCTCTTTTTTTTTTACTATTCCTCAGAATTATACTATTTTCCACAACCACAACAAGTTTGTCCATTTCATTCCACGTGGTTTGCACGATTCGAGCGCCCAAAGTCTCCCGGGTACGCTCATCATAGGTGAGCATACTGACCAGACTGCCCAGCGCATCACTTTGATTGGTCCACTGCATTGGATGCCAATTTTGTTTTGCTAGTCCTCTAGCTTAGACTATTTTCTACAACCAAAACAAATGGCTCCATTTCATTCGACGTGGTTTGCACGATTCGAGCGCCCGAACTCTCCAGGGTACGCCCATTATAGGTGCGCATGCAGACCAGACTGCCCAGCGCATCAGTTTGATTGGTCCACTGCATTGGATGCCTCTTCTTTTTGGCTAGTCCTCTAGGATATACTATTTCTCACAGCCACAACAAGTGGCTCCATTTCATTCCACGTGGTTTGCACGATTTGAGTGCCCGAACTCTCCCGGGTACGCCCATCATAGGTGCGCATACTGACCAGACTGCCCAGCGCATCAGTTTGATTGGTCCACTGCATTGGATGCATCTCTTGGTTTGCTAGTCCTCTAGGTTAGACAATTTTCCACAACCACAACAAGTGGCTCCATTTCATTCCACGCGGTTTGCACGATTTGAGCGCCCGGACTCTCCCGGGTACGCCCATCATAGGTGCACATACTGACCCGACTGCCCAGCGCATCAGTTTGATTGGTCCACTGCATTAAATGCGTCTATTTCTTTGCAATTCCTCTAGATTAGACTATTTTCCACAACCACAACAAGTGGCTCCATTTCATTCCACGTGGTTTGCACGATTTGAGCACCCACCTCTCCCGGGTACGCCCATCATAGGTGCGCATACTGACCCAACTGCTTAGCGCATCAGTTTGATTGGTCCACTGCATTGGATGCCTCTTTTTTAGGCTAGTCCTATAGGTTAGACTATTTTGCACAACCACAAGAAATGGCTCCATTTCATTCCACGTGGTTTGCACGATTTGAGCGCCCGAACTCTCCCGGGTACGCCTTCTCCCGCTTTCCATCACCCCGCCCCATTCTCCCTCCTTCCATTAGCCCGCCCCATTCTCCCGCTTTCCATCACCCCGCCCCATTCTCCCGCTTTCCATCACCCCGCCCCATTCTCCCGCTTTCCATCACCCCGCCCCATTCTCCCGCTTTCCATCACCCCGCCCCATTCTCCCGCTTTCCATCACCCCGCCCCATTCTCCCGCTTTCCATCACCCCGCCCCATTCTCCCTCCTTCCATCACCCCGCCCCATTCTCCCGCCTTCCATCACCCCGCCTCATTCTCCCGCTTTCCATCACCCCGCCCCATTCTCCCGCTTTCCATCACCCTGCCCCATTCTCCCGCTTTCCATCACCCGCCCCATTCTCCCTCCTTCCATCACCCCGCCCCATTCTCCCTTCTTCCATCACCCCGCCCCATTCTCCCGCTTTCCATCACCCTGCCCCATGCTCCCGCTTTCCATCACCCTGCCCCATGCTCCCGCTTTCCATCACCCTGCCCCATTCTCCCGCTTTTCATCATCCCGCCCTATTCTCTCGCTTTCCATCACCCCGCCCCATTCTCCCGCTTTCCATCACCCCGCCCCATTCTCCCGCTTTCCATCACCCCGCCCCATTCTCCCGCTTTCCATCACCCCTCCCCATTCTCCCGCTTTCCATCACCCCGCCCCATTCTCCCGCTTTCCATCACCCTGCCCCATTCTCCCGCTTTCCATCACCCCGCCCCATTCTCCCGCTTTCCATCACCCGCCCCATTCTCCCGCTTTCCATCACCCCGCCCCATTCTCCCGCTTTCCATCACCCCGCCCCATTCTCCCTCCTTCCATCACCCCGCCCCATTCTCCGGCCTTCCATCACCCCGCCTCATTCTCCCGCTTTCCATCACCCCGCCCCATTCTCCCGCTTTCCATCACCCTGCCCCATTCTCCCGCTTTCCATCACCCGCCCCATTCTCCCTCCTTCCATCACCCCGCCCCATTCTCCCTTCTTCCATCACCCCGCCCCATTCTCCCGCTTTCCATCACCCTGCCCCATGCTCCCGCTTTCCATCACCCTGCCCCATGCTCCCGCTTTCCATCACCCTGCCCCATTCTCCCGCTTTCCATCATCCCGCCCTATTCTCTCGCTTTCCATCACCCCGCCCCATTCTCCCGCTTTCCATCACCCCGCCCCATTCTCCCGCCTTCCATCATCCCGCTTCATTCTCCCGCTTACCATGACCCCGCCCCATTCTCCCGCTTTCCATCACCCCGCCCCATTCTCTCGCTTTCCATCACCCCGCCCCATTCTCCCACTTTCCATCACCCCGCCTCATTCTCTCGCTTTCCATCACCCCGCCCCATTCTCCCGCTTTCCATCACCCCGCCCCATTCTCCCGCTTTCCATCACCCGCCCCATTCTCCCGCTTTCCATCACCCAGCCCCATTCTCCCGCTTTCCATCACCCCGCCCCATTCTCCCTCCTTCCATCACCCCGCCCCATTCTCCCGCCTTCCATCACCCCGCCCCATTCTCCCTCCTTCCATCACCCCGCCCCATTCTCCCTCCTTCCATTAGCCCGCCCCATTCTCCCGCTTTCCATCACCCCGCCCCATTCTCCCGCTTTCCATCACCCCGCCCCATTCTCCCCCTTTCCATCACCCCACCCCATTCTCCCGCTTTCCATCACCCGCCCCATTCTCCCGCTTTCCATCACCCTGCCCCATTCTCCCGCTTTCCATCACCCGCCCCATTCTCCCGCTTTCCATCACCCCGCCCCATTCTCCCGCTTTCCATCACCCCGCCCCATTCTCCCTCCTTCCATCACCCCGCCCCATTCTCCCGCCTTCCATCACCCCGCCTCATTCTCCCGCTTTCCATCACCCCGCCCCATTCTCCCGCTTTCCATCACCCTGCCCCATTCTCCCGCTTTCCATCACCCGCCCCATTCTCCCTCCTTCCATCACCCCGCCCCATTCTCCCTTCTTCCATCACCCCGCCCCATTCTCCCGCTTTCCATCACCCTGCCCCATGCTCCCGCTTTCCATCACCCTGCCCCATGCTCCCGCTTTCCATCACCCTGCCCCATTCTCCCGCTTTCCATCATCCCGCCCTATTCTCTCGCTTTCCATCACCCCGCCCCATTCTCCCGCTTTCCATCACCCCGCCTCATTCTCCCTCTTTCCATCACCCCGCCCCATTCTCCCGCTTTCCATCCCCCTGCCCCATTCTCCCGCTTTCCATCGCCCGCCCCATTCTCCCTCCTTCCATCACCCCGCCCCATTCTCCCTTCATCCATCACCCCGCCCCATTCTCCCGCTTTCCATCACCCCGCCCCATTCTCCCGCCTTCCATCATCCCGCTTCATTCTCCTGCTTACCATGACCCGCCCCATTCTCCCGCTTTCCATCACCCCGCCCCATTCTCTCGCTTTCCATCACCCCGCCCCATTCTCCCACTTTCCATCACCCCGCCCCATTCTCCCGCTTTCCATCACCCTGTTATAGTCACAATAGGCTTGAATGTGCCTAAAACGAAGATAGAGAGCACAGACGGATTTCTGCACAGCGGCTTCAAACGTTGATAGCGTTCTGCTCACAGCTGCAAATGACTTGATTCAAATTGGATCTGGAGCGTCTTCACGTCGTCTACAATTAGCAATTTAGATTGCAAGATTTGATAAAGAATTGACGACACAGCGTCGGCTTGAACGAACGGTACTATGGCAGCCACTATAGTCTTAGAACACAAGATAGGAAGAGTTACGAGTTGGGAATGACTCCCAGCTCCTACAAACCCCAAGAGCCGAGGTACAGTGATGTGGAACATTGCCACACTGTCCCCAACCACGAAGGGTCTCGAAACTACCCTTCACTAGGGCCTACACCAAGTGAAATGTTACACTACACAAAGTAATGTAACTATCTTCAATATCTTGAGGTGTACCCTTTTGGCAAGCACTTGAGGCTTGACACCAAGGCTCGGGCTCTTCATCACAAACTCATCCTTGAGTTCTTGATGGGTCTGCTGCACACACCTGCGACACGCCGAACGTTCGACACAGGACAAAATAGAAACCGCGCACGACAAAATAGAAACCGCGCGCGAGACACAAACGACCGCGTAACACGCGTCTAGCGATAACTCGCTATTGACTCGACACACACACTCGACATCATGACTCAACATTCACACACAATTATAAGCATGAAATATATATTATCCCATGCCCTCATACCATTCCATACACACAAACATTCACGCACACGGACAACAAGCAGAGTGCAAACC
>CANJKZ010000654.1:0-40660 GCA_947471745.1 Closterium sp. Naga37s-1 | reverse complement strand
GGGAGAACGGGGCGGGGTGATGGAAAGCGGGGAGAATGGGGCGGGGTGATGGAAGGAGGAGAATGGGGCGGGGAGATGGAAAGCGGGATAATGGGGCAGGGTGATGGAAAGCGGGGAGAATGGGGCGGGGTGATGGAAAGCGGGGAGAATGGGGCGGGGTGATGGAAAGCGGGAGGATGGGGCAGGGTGATGGAAAGCGGGAGGATGGGGCAGGGTGATGGAAAGCGGGTGAATGGGGCGGGGTGATGGAAAGCGGGAGAATGGGGCGGGGTGATGGAAGGAGGGAGAATGGGGCGGGGTGATGGAAGGGGGGAGAATGGGGCGGGGTGATGGAAAGTGGGAGAATGGGGCGGGGTGATGGAAAGCGGGAGAATGGGGCGGGGTGATGGAAAGCGGGAGAATGGGGCGGGGTGATGGAAAGCGGGAGACTGGGGCGGGGTGATGGAAAGCGGGAGACTGGGGCGGGGTGATGGAAAGCGGGTGAATGGGGCGGGGAGATGGAAAGCGGGAGAATGGGGCGGGGTGATAGAAAGCGGAAGAATGGGGCGGGGTGATGGAAAGCGGGAGAATGGGGCGGGGTGATGGAAAGCGGGAGACTGGGGCGGGGTGATGGAAAGCGGGAGAATGGGGCGGGGAGATGGAAAGCGGGAGAATGGGGCGGGGTGATGGAAAGCGGGTGAATGGGGCGGGGTGATGGAAAGCGGGAGAATGGGGCGGGGTGATGGAAAGCGGGAGAATGGGATGGGTGATGGAAGGAGGGAGAATGGGGCGGGGTGATGGATGGAGGGAGAATGGGGCGGGGTGATGGAAAGCGGGAGAATGGGGCGGGGTGATGGAAAGCGGGAGAATGGGGCGGGGTGATGGAAAGCGGGAGAATGGGGCGGGTGATGGAAAGCGGGAGAATGGGGCAGGGTGATGGAAAGCGGGTGAATGGGGCGGGGTGATGGAAAGCGGGAGAATGGGGCGGGGTGATGGAAAGCGGGAGAATGGGGCGGGGTGATGGAAGGAGGGAGAATGGGGCGGGGTGATGGAAGGGGGGAGAATGGGGCGGGGTGATGGAAAGCGGGAGAATGGGGCGGGGTGATGGAAAGCGGGAGAATGGGGCGGGGTGATGGAAAGCGGGAGACTGGGGCGGGGTGATGGAAAGCGGGAGACTGGGGCGGGGTGATGGAAGCGGGTGAATGGGGCGGGGAGATGGAAAGCGGGAGAAATGGGGCGGGGTGATAGAAAGCGGAAGAATGGGGCGGGGTGATGGAAAGCGGGAGAATGGGGCGGGGTGATGGAAAGCGGGAGACTGGGGCGGTGTGATGGAAAGCGGGAGAATGGGGCGGGGAGATGGAAAGCGGGAGAATGGGGCGGGGTGATGGAAAGCGGGTGAATGGGGCGGGGTGATGGAAAGCGGGAGAATGGGGCGGGGTGATGGAAAGCGGGAGAATGGGGCGGGGTGATGGAAGGAGGGAGAATGGGGCGGGGTGATGGAAGGAGGGAGAATGGGGCGGGGTGATGGAAAGCGGGAGAATGGGGCGGGGTGATGGAAAGCGGGAGAACGGGGCAGGGTGTTGGAAAGCGGGAGAACGGGGCGGGGTGATGGAAAGTGGGAGAACGGGGCGGGGTGATGGAAAGCGGGAGAATGGGGCGGGGTGATGGAAAGCGGGAGAACGAGTCGGGGGTGATGGAAAGCGGGAGAACGGGGCGGGGTGATGGAAAGCGGGAGAACGGGGCGGGGTGATGGAAAGCGGGAGAATGGGGCGGGGTGATGGAAAGCGGGAGAATGGGGCGGGGTGATGGGAAGCGGGAGAATGGGGCGGGGTGATGGAAAGCGGGAGAATGGGGCGGGGTGATGGAAGAAGGGAGAATGGGGCGGGGTGATGGAAAGCGGGAGAATGGGTCGGGGTGATGGAAGGCGGGAGAATGGGGCGGGGTGATGGAAGGAGGGAGAATGGGGCGGGGTGATGGAAAGCGGGAGAATGGGGCGGGGTGATGGAAAGCGGGAGAATGGGGCGGGGTGATGGAAAGCGGGAGAATGGGGCGGGGTGATGGAAAGCGGGAGAATGGGGCGGGGTGATGGAAAGCGGGAGAATGGGGCGGGGTGATGGAAAGCGGGAGAATGGGATGGGGTGATGGAAGGAGGGAGAATGGGGCGGGGTGATGGATGGAGGGAGAATGGTGGGCGGGGTGATGGAAAGCGGGAGAATGGGGCGGGGTGATGGAAAGCGGGAGAATGGGGCGGGGTGTTGGAAAGCGGGAGAACGAGGCGGGGTGATGGAAAGCGGGGAGAACGGGGCGGGGTGATGGAAAGCGGGAGAACGGGGCGGGGTGATGGAAAGCGGGAGAATGGGGCGGGGTGATGGAAAGCGGGAGAACGAGGCGGGGTGATGGAAAGCGGGAGAATGGGGTGGGGTGATGGAAAGCGGGAGAATAAGGCGGGGTGATGGAAAGCGGGAGAATGGGGCGGGGTGATGGGAGAAGGGAGAATGGGGCGGGGTGATGGAAAGCGGGAGAATGGGGCGGGGTGATGGAAGGCGGGAGAATGGGGCGGGGTGATAAAAAGCGGGGAGAATGGGCGGGGTGATGGAAAGCGGGAGAATGGGGCGGGGTGATGGAAAGCGGGAGACTGGGGCGGGGTGATGGAAAGCGGGAGACTGGGGCGGGGTGATGGAAAGCGGGGTGAATGGGGCGGGGAGATGGAAAGCGGGAGAATGGGGCGGGGTGATAGAAAGCGGAAGAATGGGGCGGGGTGATGGAAAGCGGGAGAATGGGGCGGG
Organism: Closterium sp. Naga37s-1; assembly: GCA_947471745.1. Taxonomy (NCBI): domain Eukaryota; kingdom Viridiplantae; phylum Streptophyta; class Zygnematophyceae; order Desmidiales; family Closteriaceae; genus Closterium; species Closterium sp. Naga37s-1. The sequence continues at coordinate 37,895 of CANJKZ010000654.1, read as the reverse complement.
TGATGGAAAGCGGGAGACTGGGGCGGGGTGATGGAAAGCGGGAGAATGGGGCGGGGAGATGGAAAGCGGGAGAATGGGGCGGGGTGATGGAAAGCGGGTGAATGGGGCGGAGTGATGGAAAGCGGGAGAATGGGGCGGGGGTGATGGAAAGCGGGAGAATGGGGGCGGGGTGATGGAAGGAGGGAGAATGGGGCGGGGTGATGGAAGGAGGGAGAATGGGGCGGGGTGATGAAAAGCGGGAGAATGGGGCGGGGTGATGGAAAGCGGGAGAACGGGGCAGGGTGTTGGAAAGCGGGAGAACGGGGCGGGGTGATGGAAAGTGGGAGAACGGGGCGGGGTGATGGAAAGCGGGAGAATGGGGCGGGGTGATGGAAAGCGGGAGAACGAGTCGGGGTGATGGAAAGCGGGAGAACGGGGCGGGGTGATGGAAAGCGGGAGAATAGGGCGGGGTGATGGAAAGCGGGAGAATGGGGCGGGGTGATGGGAAGCGGGAGAATGGGGCGGGGTGATGGAAAGCGGGAGAATGGGGCGGGGTGATGGAAGAAGGGAGAATGGGGCGGGGTGATGGAAAGCGGGAGAATGGGTCGGGGTGATGGAAGGCGGGAGAATGGGGCGGGGTGATGGAAGGAGGGAGAATGGGGCGGGGTGATGGAAAGCGGGAGAATGGGGCGGGGTGATGGAAAGCGGGAGAATGGGGCGGGGTGATGGAAAGCGGGAGAATGGGGCGGGGTGATGGAAAGCGGGAGAATGGGGCGGGGTGATGGAAAGCGGGAGAATGGGGCGGGGTGATGGAAAGCGGGTGAATGGGGCGGGGTGATGGAAAGCGGGAGAATGGGGCGGGGTGATGGAAAGCGGGAGAATGGGATGGGGTGATGGAAGGAGGGAGAATGGGGCGGGGTGATGGATGGAGGGAGAATGGGGCGGGGTGATGGAAAGCGGGAGAATGGGGCGGGGTGATGGAAAGCGGGAGAATGGGGCGGGGTGATGGAAAGCGGGAGAATGGGGCGGGGTGATGGAAAGCGGGAGAATGGGGCGGGGTGATGGAAAGCGGGAGAATGGGGCAGGGTGATGGAAAGCGGGTGAATGGGGCGGGGTGATGGAAAGCGGGGAGAATGGGGCGGGGTGATGGAAAGCGGGAGAATGGGGCGGGGTGATGGAAGGAGGGAGAATGGGCGGGGTGATGGAAGGGGGGAGAATGGGGCGGGGTGATGGAAAGCGGGAGAATGGGGCGGGGTGATGGAAAGCGGGAGAATGGGGCGGGGTGATGGAAAGCGGGAGAATGGGGCGGGGTGATGGAAAGCGGGAGACTGGGGCGGGGTGATGGAAAGCGGGAGACTGGGGCGGGGTGATGGAAAGCGGGTGAATGGGGCGGGGTGATGGAAAGCGGGAGAATGGGGCGGGGTGATAGAAAGCGGGAGAATGGGGCGGGGTGATGGAAAGCGGGAGAATGGGGCGGGGTGATGGAAAGCGGGAGACTGGGGCGGGGTGATGGAAAGCGGGAGAATGGGGCGGGGTGATGGGAAGCGGGAGAATGGGGCGGGGTGATGGAAAGCGGGAGATTGGGGCGGGGTGATGGAAGAAGGGAGAATGGGGCGGGGTGATGGAAAGCGGGAGAATGGGGCGGGGTGATGGAAGGCGGGAGAATGGGGCGGGGTGATGGAAGGAGGGAGAATGGGGCGGGGTGATGGAAAGCGGGAGAATGGGGCGGGGTGATGGAAAGCGGGAGAATGGGGCGGGGTGATGGAAGAAGGGAGAATGGGGCGGGGTGATAAAAAGCGGGAGAATGGGGCGGGGGTGATGGAAGGCAGGAGAATGGGGCGGGGTGATGGAAGGAGGGAGAATGGGGCGGGGTGATGGAAAGCGGGGAGAATGGGGCGTGGTGATGGAAAGCGGGAGAATGGGGCGGGGTGATGGAAAGCGGGAGAATGGGGCGGGGTGATGGAAAGCGGGAGAATGGGGCGGGGTGATGGAAAGCGGGTGAATGGGGCGGGGTGATGGAAAGCGGGAGAATGGGGCGGGGTGATGGAAAGCGGGAGAATGGGGCGGGGTGATGGAAAGCGGGAGAATAGGGCGGGGTGATGGAAAGCGGGAGAATGGGGCGGGGTGATGGGAAGCGGGAGAATGGGGCGGGGTGATGGAAAGCGGGAGAATGGGGCGGGGTGATGGAAGAAGGGAGAATGGGGCGGGGTGATAAAAAGCGGGAGAATGGGGCGGGGTGATGGAAGGCGGGAGAATGGGGCGGGGTGATGGAAGGAGGGAGAATGGGGCGGGGTGATGGAAAGCGGGGAGAATGGGGCGGGGTGATGGAAAGCGGGAGAATGGGGCGGGGTGATGGAAAGCGGGAGAATGGGGCGGGGTGATGGAAAGCGGGAGAATGGGGCGGGGTGATGGAAAGCGGGTGAATGGGGTGAGGTGATGGAAAGCGGGAGAATGGGGCGGGGTGATGGAAAGCGGGAGAATGGGGCGGGGTGATGGAAGGAGGGAGAATGGGGCGGGGTGATGGAAGGAGGGAGAATGGGGCGGGGTGATGGAAAGCGGGAGAATGGGGCGGGGTGATGGAAAGCGGGAGAATGGGGCGAGGTGTTGGAAAGCGGGAGAACGGGGCGGGGTGATGGAAAGCGGGAGAACGGGGCGGGGTGATGGAAAGCGGGGAGAACGGGGCGGGGTGATGGAAAGCGGGAGAATGGGGCGGGGTGATGGAAAGCAGGAGAACGAGGCGGGGTGATGGAAAGCGGGAGAATGGGGCGGGGTGATGGAAAGCGGGAGAATAGGGCGGGGTGATGGAAAGCGGGAGAATGGGGCGAGGTGATGGGAAGCGGAGAATGGGGCGGGGTGATGGAAAGCGGGAGAATGGGGCGGGGTGATGGAAGAAGGGAGAATGGGGCGGGGTGATAAAAAGCGGGAGAATGGGGCGGGGTGATGGAAGGCGGGAGAATGGGGCGGGGTGATGGAAGGAGGGAGAATGGGGCGGGGGTGATGGAAAGCGGGGAGAATGGGGCGGGGTGATGGAAAGCGGGAGAATGGGGCGGGGTGATGGAAAGCGGGAGAATGGGGCGGGGTGATGGAAAGCGGGAGAATGGGGCGGGGTGATGGAAAGCGGGTGAATGGGGCGGGGTGATGCAAAGCGGGAGAATGGGGCGGGGTGATAGAAAGCGGGAGAATGGGGCGGGGTGATGGAAGAAGGGAGAATGGGGCGGGGTGATAAAAAGCGGGAGAATGGGGCGGGGTGATGGAAGGCGGGAGAATGGGGCGGGGTGATGGAAGGAGGGAGAATGGGGCGGGGTGATGGAAAGCGGGGAGAATGGGGCGGGGTGATGGAAAGCGGGAGAATGGGGCGGGGTGATGGAAAGCGGGGAGAATGGGGCGGGGTGATGGAAAGCGGGAGAATGGGGCGGGGTGATGGAAAGCGGGAGAATGGGGCGGGGTGATGGAAAGCGGGAGAATGGGGCGGGTGATGGAAAGCGGGTGAATGGGGCGGGGTGATGGAAAGCGGGAGAATGGGGCGGGGTGATGGAAAGCGGGAGAATGGGGCGGGGTGATGGAAGGAGGGAGAATGGGGCGGGGTGATGGAAGGAGGGAGAATGGGGCGGGGTGATGGATATCGGGAGAATGGGGCGAGGTGATGGAAAGCGGGAGAATGGGGCGGGGTGTTGGAAAGCGGGAGAACTGGGCGGGGTGATGGAAAGCGGGAGAACGGGGCGGGGTGATGGAAAGCAGGAGAACGGGGCGGGGTGATGGAAAGCGGGAGAATGGGGCGGGGTGATGGAAAGCGGGAGAACGAGGCGGGGTGATGGAAAGCGGGAGAATGGGGCGGGGTGATGGAAAGCGGGAGAATAGGGCGGGGTGATGGAAAGCGGGAGAATGGGGCGGGGTGATGGGAAGTGGGAGAATGGGGCGGGGTGATGGAAAGCGGGAGAATGGGGCGGGGTGATGGAAGAAGGGAGAATGGGGCGGGGTGATAAAAAGCGGGAGAATGGGGCGGGGTGATGGAAGGCGGGAGAATGGGGCGGGGTGATGGAAGGAGGGAGAATGGGGCGGGGTGATGGAAAGCGGGGAGAATGGGGCGGGGTGATGGAAAGCGGGAGAATGGGGCGGGGTGATGGAAAGCGGGAGAATGGGGCGGGGTGATGGAAAGCGGGAGAATGGGGCGGGGTGATGGAAAGCGGGTGAATGGGGCGGGGTGATGGAAAGCGGGAGAATGGGGCGGGGTGATGGAAAGCGGGAGAATGGGGCGGGGTGATGGAAGGAGGGAGAATGGGGCGGGGTGATGGAAGGAGGGAGAATGGGGCGGGGTGATGGAAAGCGGGAGAATGGGGCGGGGTGATGGAAAGCGGGAGAATGGGGCGAGGTGTTGGAAAGCGGGAGAACGGGGCGGGGTGATGGAAAGCGGGAGAACGGGGCGGGGTGATGGAAAGCGGGAGAACGGGGCGGGGTGATGGAAAGCGGGAGAATGGGGCGGGGTGATGGAAAGCAGGAGAACGAGGCGGGGTGATGGAAAGCGGGAGAATAGGGCGGGGTGATGGAAAGAGGGAGAATAGTGCGGGGTGATGGAAAGCGGGAGAATGGGGCGAGGTGATGGGAAGCGGAGAATGGGGCGGGGTGATGGAGAGCGGGAGAATGGGGCGGGGTGATGGAAGGAGGGAGAATGGGGCGGGGTGATGGAAAGCGGGGAGAATGGGGCGGGGTGATGGAAAGCGGGAGAATGGGGCGGGGTGATAGAAAGCGGGTGAATGGGGCGGGGTGATGGAAAGCGGGAGAATGGGGCGGGGTGATGGAAAGCGGGTGAATGGGGCGGGGTGATGGAAAGCGGGAGAATGGGGCGGGGTGATGGAAGGAGGGAGAATGGGGCGGGGTGATGGAAGGAGGGAGAATGGGGCGGGGTGATGGAAATCGGGAGAATGGGGCGGGGTGATGGAAAGCGGGAGAATGGGGCGGGGTGTTGGAAAGCGGGAGAACGGGGCGGGGTGATGGAAAGCGGGAGAACGGGGCGGGGTGATGGAAAGCGGGAGAACGGGGCGGGGTGATGGAAAGCGGGAGAATGGGGCGGGGTGATGGAAAGCGGGAGAACGAGGCGGGGTGATGGAAAGCGGGAGAATGGGGCGGGGTGATGGAAAGCGGGAGAATAGGGCGGGGTGATGGAAAGCGGGAGAATGGGGCGGTGTGATGGGAAGCGGGAGAATGGGGCGGGGTGATGGAAAGCGGGAGAATGGGGCGGGGTGATGGAAGAAGGGAGAATGGGGCGGGGTGATAAAAAGCGGGAGAATGGGGCGGGGTGATGGAAGGCGGGAGAATGGGGCGGGGTGATGGAAGGAGGGAGAATGGGGCGGGGTGATGGAAAGCGGGGAGAATGGGGCGGGGTGATGGAAAGCGGGAGAATGGGGCGGGGTGATGGAAAGCGGGAGAATGGGGCGGGGTGATGGAAAGCGGGAGAATGGGGCGGGGTGATGGAAAGCGGGTGAATGGGGCGGGGTGATGGAAAGCGGGAGAATGGGGCGGGGTGATGGAAAGCGGGAGAATGGGGCGGGGTGATGGAAGGAGGGAGAATGGGGCGGGGTGATGGAAGGAGGGAGAATGGGGCGGGGTGATGGAAAGCGGGAGAATGGGGCGGGGTGATGGAAAGCGGGAGAATGGGGCGAGGTGTTGGAAAGCGGGAGAACGGGGCGGGGTGATGGAAAGCGGGAGAACGGGGCGGGGTGATGGAAAGCGGGAGAACGGGGCGGGGTGATGGAAAGCGGGAGAATGGGGCGGGGTGATGGAAAGCAGGAGAACGAGGCGGGGTGATGGAAAGCGGGAGAATGGGGCGGGGTGATGGAAAGCGGGAGAATAGGGCGGGGTGATGGAAAGCGGGAGAATGGGGCGAGGTGATGGGAAGCGGAGAATGGGGCGGGGTGATGGAAAGCGGGAGAATGGGGCGGGGTGATGGAAGAAGGGAGAATGGGGCGGCACGCGGGTTGCTCATTGAAGCCGGGCTACCCGACTATTTCTGGCCTGATGCGGTGCGGAGCGCGTGTGTGGCCAAGAACAGAGCCTTGACTCATGTGGGAGCAGACAAATGGGTGCCCTATGTGGAGTGGCTAGGAGGGAAGCCAAAGGTGGATTTGCTTCGGGTGTTCGGGTGCATGTGCATGGCGCTCGTGCCTAAGCATCTTCGGCACAACAAGCTTGGTGCCAAGGCGGTGTGGGCCGTGCACTTGGGCATGGCTCAAAACAGCAAGGGATGGCTTCTTTGGGACCCATTCACCAAGAAGTTCTTGGTGAGCAGGGACTGCAAGTTCATGGAGAACTTCATGTACAAGGATTGGAAGGCGGAGAATGAGGCGAAGATAGGCGTGCGGTTTGGGGAGGTGAAGAGTTCCGGTTTGGAGCATGTGGAGCTGCCTTTGGAGCTGAGCAGCGGCAGCACAACCACAAGGCAATCCTCCCTTATGAATGGGGGAGAGGAGGCCAATGATGCAGAGGAAGAAGAGGAGGAGGTGCAGCAAGTGAGCGAGCGTGCACCGTCACTCCCTTCCCGTACTGCGAGTGCTCCACGGATTCGAGCCACACCGCAGCAACGCCAAGGCCTTCAAGTCCCTGCAGCTGAGGAGGAAGGAAGGGGGAAGAGGAGAGTTCAACCCCCTAATAGGCTGACCTATGATGCGCCGGGAAAGCAGGGCAAGACAGCCCTGGCCGGAGCGGCAATGATGGTCGGAGACGACGAGGAGAGTGACTACGAGGAGTGTGCCTTCGCGTTCTTCTCTCCGGTTGAGATGCCGGGAGAACCAGCAACTCTCAAGGAGGCTTTGGAGAGTAGTGATGCTGAGGAGTGGAAGAAGGCCATGGAGAGTGAGCTGAAGAGCATCGAGGAGAATGACACGTTTGAATTGGTGGAGCTACCGGAGGGGCGTACGGCAATAACGTCCAAGTGGCTCTTCAAAATCAAGTCGGATGCCGACGGCAAGATCGAGCGCTACAAGTCTAGGCTTGTAGCCAAGGGGTACCAGCAGAAGGAGAAGGTGGACTTCAAGGAGCTGTTTGCCCCTGTGGTGAAGCCGACGACGTTGCGAACCCTATTCGCGGGAGCCGCCATCAAAGGATGGGTAGTAAAGCAAATGGACATCGTAACGGCATTCCTTAACGGCATCCTTGAGGAGGAGATTTTTATGGCGCAGCCAGAGGGGTTTGATGATGGTAGTGGCAGAGTGTGGAAGCTGAAGAAGGCCCTCTATGGGCTGAAGCAGGCCCCTAGGCAATGGTACATGAAGCTGCGCGAAGTGTTGGAGGGGATCGGCTTCACTCCCTCAACGGCCGATCACTCCTTGTTCATGCTTGGCGAGGGGGAGCAGAGGAGTTTCATGGTGGTTTATGTGGATGACATCCTCATTTTCTCACCCTCTTCTGACCTTGTGAAGGAGGTGATGCTGAAGCTTCAAGACAAGTTCAAGTGCAAGGCCCTTGGTGACGTGAGCTTCTACCTTGGGCTCCACATCGAACGAGATGTGGAGAAGCGGTGCATGCGGGTGCATCAACGAAAGTACCTGGAGGCATTGGCTGCCAACTTTGGGCAGAGTGAAGGCCATGTGGCTACACCCTTTCCCTCTGGGTTCAAGTGTGTGAAGGGACCAGAGGAGGAGAGCGTTGGTGAAGAGGAGAGGCGCCGATTTCACTCGTTGGTGGGCAGCCTCATGTATGCGGCGGTAAACACCCGACCGGACGTCGCGTTTGCTACCGGGCAGCTGGCTAGGGTTGTGCAATGCCCTAATGAGGAGCAGGTAGCAGCTGGAATGAGGGTGGCCAAGTATCTTGGCCAAACACCGACCGTTGGGCTGCAATACTCGGCGGCGGCACAAAGGCGCCAAAAGGGCGCGGATGGTGTTGAACCCGGGCGTTTGTTCCTCACCGCCTACTCGGATGCTTCATATGCATCAGAACCAGAGGACATGACAAGTGTGGGAGGCTTCATATGCTGTGTTGGTGGAGGCCCAACTGCTTGGGAGAGCAAGAAGCAGGTTGACCAAGCTTTGAGCTCGGTGGAGTCCGAGTACATGGCACTCTTCCGTGCCGTACGGGAGATTGTGTGGCAGCGGCGTTTGTTGGCTGAATTGGGGGAGGAGCAGCAAGGACCTACCCCACTGTACTGTGACAGCCAGGGTGCCATTGCTCTTGCTAAGAACCCTGTGTTGCATGGACTCACGAAGCACATGAGGGTGAAGTGGCATTGGACGAGGAGCATGGTAACCGCGGGTGAAGTTGAGTTGCGCTACGTGAAGACCACGGGGCAGCCGGCTGACATGATGACCAAGAGGCTGGTGGAGCAGCAGCACTGGAAGTGTTGCAAGCTGGCTGGGATGGCTCTGAACTGAGAGAGCAACATATCCTAAGGCCAACAATCCGAGGGGGAGTTTGTTGGTGCAACCCTACGGTTTGCACTCGGCTTGTTGTCCGTGTGCGTGAATGTGTGTGTGTATGGAATGGTATGAGGGCATGGGATAATATATATTTCATGCTTATAATTGTGTGTGAATGTTGAGTCATGATGTCGAGTGTGTGTGTCGAGTCAATAGCGAGTTATCGCTAGACGCGTGTTACGCGGTCGTTTGTGTCTCGTGCGCGGTTTCTATTTTGTCGTGCGCGGTTTCTATTTTGTCCTGTGTCGAACGTTCGGCGTGTCGCAGGTGTGTGCAGCAGACCCATCAAGAACTCAAGGATGAGTTTGTGATGAAGAGCCCGAGCCTTGGTGTCAAGCCTCAAGTGATTTCGAAGCTTGCCAAAAGGGTACACCTCAAGATATTGAAGATAGTTACATTACTTTGTGTAGTGTAATATTTCACTTGGTGTAGGCCCTAGTGAAGGGTAGTTTCGAGACCCTTCGTGGTTGGGGACAGTGTGGCACTGTTCCACATCACTGTACCTCGGCTCTTGGGGTTTGTAGGAGCTGGGAGTCATTCCCAACTCGTAACTCTTCCTATCTTGTGTTCTAAGACTATAGTGGCTGCCATAGTACCGTTCGTTCAAACCGACGCTGTGTCGTCAATTCTTTATCAAATCGTGCAATCTAAATTGCTAATTGTAGACGACGTGAAGACGCTCCAGATCCAATTTGAATCAAGTCATTTGCAGCTGTGAGCAGAACGCTATCAACGTTTGAAGCCGCTGTGCAGAAATCCGTCTGTGCTCTCTATCTTTCGTTTTAGGCACATTCAAGCCTATTGTGACTATAACAAAATGGAGCCGCTTGTTGTGGCTGTGGAAAGTTGTCTAATCGAGAGGACTAGCAGAGAGAAAGGGGCATCCAATGCAGCGGACCAATCAAAGCGATGCGCTGGGCAGTGGGGTCAGTATGCGCACCTACGACGGGCGTACCCGGGAGAGTTCGGGCGCTCAAATCGTGCAAACCACGTGGACTGAAATGGAGCCGCTTGTTGTGGCTGTGGAAAGTAGTCTAATCGAGAGGACTAGCAGAGAGAAAGGGGCATCCAATGCAGCGGACCAATCAAAGCGATGCGCTGGGCAGTGGGGTCAGTATGCGCACCTACGACGGGCGTACCCGGGAGAGTTCGGGCGCTCAAATCGTGCAAACCACGTGGACTGAAATGGAGCCGCTTGTTGTGGCTGTGGAAAGTAGTCTAATCGAGAGGACTAGCAGAGAGAAAGGGGCATCCAATGCAGCGGACCAATCAAAGCGATGCGCTGGGCAGTGGGGTCAGTATGCGCACCTACGACGGGCGTACCCGGGAGAGTTCGGGCGCTCAAATCGTGCAAACCACGTGGACTGAAATGGAGCCGCTTGTTGTGGCTGTGGAAAGTAGTCTAATCGAGAGGACTAGCAGAGAGAAAGGGGCATCCAATGCAGCGGACCAATCAAAGCGATGCGCTGGGCAGTGGGGTCAGTATGCGCACCTACGACGGGCGTACCCGGGAGAGTTCGGGCGCTCAAATCGTGCAAACCACGTGGACTGAAATGGAGCCGCTTGTTGTGGCTGTGGAAAGTAGTCTAATCGAGAGGACTAGCAGAGAGAAAGGGGCATCCAATGCAGCGGACCAATCAAAGCGATGCGCTGGGCAGTGGGGTCAGTATGCGCACCTACGACGGGCGTACCCGGGAGAGTTCGGGCGCTCAAATCGTGCAAACCACGTGGACTGAAATGGAGCCGCTTGTTGTGGCTGAAATGGTATGAGGGCATGGGATAATATATATTTCATGCTTATAATTGTGTGTGAATGTTGAGTCATGATGTCGAGTGTGTGTGTCGAGTCAATAGCGAGTTATCGCTAGACGCGTGTTACGCGGTCGTTTGTGTCTCGCGCGCGGTTTCTATTTTGTCGTGCGCGGTTTCTATTTTGTCCTGTGTCGAACGTTCGGCGTGTCCCAGGTGTGTGCAGCAGACCCATCAAGAACTCAAGGATGAGTTTGTGATGAAGAGCCCGAGCCTTGGTGTCAAGCCTCAAGTGATTTCGAAGCTCGCCAAAAGGGTACACCTCAAGATATTGAAGATAGTTACATTACTTTGTGTAGCGTAACATTTCACTTGGTGTAGGCCCTAGTGAAGGGTAGTTTCGAGACCCTTCGTGGTTGGGGACAGTGTGGCACTGTTCCACATCACTGTACCTCGGCTCTTGGGGTTTCTAGGAGCTGGGAGTCATTCCCAACTCGTAACTCTTCCTAACTCTTCCTATCTTGTGTTCTAAGACTATGTTGCTGCCATAGTGCCGTTCGTTCAAACCGACGCTGTGTCGTCAGTTCTTAATGAAAGCGTGCGATATAAATTACCTATTGTAGGCGACGTTAAGGCGCTCCAGATCCAAGTTGAATGAAGTCATTTGGAGTTGTGAGCAGATCGCTATGAACGTTTGAAGCCGCTGTGCAGAAATCCGACTGTGCACTCTATCTTTCGTTTTAGGCACATTGGAGCCTACTGTGACTATAACATGCTCAGCTTCTGGAATTTTGTGGGGTGGTGCTTCAACATGTGTTCTTCAAATCCTCAAAGTTTCAGAGTTTTTGAAGCAGTTTACAAGGCATTGCAACATTTTTAGTTTCAAGACTTATGGCATCCCGGAAGTGTGTGTTACTTTTTTTTGGTAACACCCGAGTTCACCAATTCGGCTGCTGACTCATCTACCGAGCTCTGATTGGTCTGAAAATCGGTGTGGCAGTCCTTCGCCATGTTGTGCAGGTGGTCACCGAGTTTCAGGACAACCCAGCATCGGAGCAGCACGTGACAGCTGTCGAAAGTTACTGTTCCGTAGTCGTGGTGCACTGTTGGCAGCATTTCCCTTGCCACCCTTTCATTGTTGTCATGCCAATGGTGCAGGGACAGAGAATGAGACAAGAAGTACAGGTGGTCAAGTGGGACTCTACCACCCTCCTTTTGAGAAGTGTGGTCTTCCTAGAAGCAGCTTGCAAGAGGGTGCAAGTGGGAAGACAAGCTGACTCATGGTTGGCTTGACTCACTATTGGTAGCCTTGAGTACAGCTCTGAACATCCAAGTGTGGTTGGCTTTGCTGACCTAGCTAGGACGTTTCCCATCCTTCTCTAGCCTTTCTCCCCTAGGACTCAACCTTCTCTGAGTTCCCAGGATGGTCCCAACCCCTTAAGAGTCCCCTAGGCAATGTTGCACTCAACCTCTTCCTTGCATCAATGAAGCTACTCGTTTTTCAGCCAAGCTTACGTTTTTGTTCACTGCGTAGCGCATACAAATCTGATGAAAGCAAGCCATATACCGTTGGAAAGCAGACACCTGAAGCTAACGTCAGTCCAAGTTTCAGCCTCGTTTGTTATCGGAGCTGATCGTGACGGCGTTTTGAACAGAGGCGGTTCGAAGTCATCAGATTCTGCTTAGGTGGTTTCAAGGGCATCTACGACCCCTAAGTGGACTCTAGACTATAACAAGTGGTATCAGAGCGGTTCTTCTCTGTTCCTGGGTCAATATGGAGGCTGAAGGTTCTGCTCCAGCTGGTCCTAGTGGCAGTGGTGGTGTGAGAGGCGCTGGGGAAGCAGGAAGAGGCGTTGTAGGCGGATCTGCACCAATAGCATCCGTTTCAACACCAGCCAAGGATGATGTGAAGGCATTCAACCTAGAGAAGTTCTCTGGGGAGGATTGGGCATCATGGAGCTTCAGGATGGAGCTCATATTTAACCATTATGGACTGCTTGAAGTGATGGATGGAGAATTGAAGAGGCCTGCTAGTGAAGGAGCGACCAAGGAATGGGATCGCCGATCCAAGGATGGATTCTTCCTTCTCTCTCAATGCCTCTCATCCAACCAGCTGCACCACGTCAAGCATCTCATCAAGGATATCCAGTGTGGTCCCAAGGCATGGAAAATATTGAAGGATGTCCATGCCCCCAGCAGCGAAGCAATGGTGGTGGTGCTCGAACGACAACTCCATGCGGTGAAGATCAACGAGGGTGATGCGGTGCAAGGAGCGTTCGATCAACTCCGGGACCTCTATGTGAAGCTCTCTGCTGCTGTTGTGGACTACCCTGAAAAGATCAAGTGCTACAAGGCTCTCTCCCTGCTGCCGGAGTCGTGGGGGCCCTTGGTGGTCAACCTCAATGGCATGAAGGACTCATGGTCCCTTGAGTGGATTCGTGCTCAAGTCCTTCAAGAGGAGTTTCGGAGGAAGGAGCTGACTGCCGCTGCCGGTGAAGGTGGAGGCTCTGCCTATGGCATGAAAGGCTTCAAGGGACTTGGCAGCAAGAAAGGCAAGGCCAAGGAAGGCTCTGGAGGGGAGCAGTATTCGGGAGGGAAGCGTAGCAACAAGGGAGGCAAGCAGTGTGGCGGCAAGTGTTGGTATTGCCATGTGGAAGGTCACCCATGGTTTAAGTGTCGCAAGCTACCTGATGGTTGGAGGCCTGGTCAGCCATCAATTGAAGGCTCTAAGGGTGTTCATGGAGCTATGGGGGAAGGCATGGGCAGTGAGGAGGGCGATGGAGGTGCCGGCGGACATGGCGGCATGTTCTACCATGTAGGAGAGGCATGCTCCGAGGATATGGTTGTACCGGCCAGCAAGGTTGCTCTTCACCGTTCCTCCCATTGGGTCATCGACACGGGAGCCTTCATGACCATGACCAACCGAGAGGATCTGCTGGATGAAGTCAGGCCATCAAAGGCAGCCACCGTTGTTTCAGCCACCGGCCAAGTTGTACCCGTGCGTGGCGAGCGGAGAGCCATGTTTATGGGTGCGGATGGGAGGCTTGTGGGGCTGAAGCGTGTTCTCCTTGTCCCTGGACTATGTGCCAACCTTCTCTCTACCAAGGCATTGAGTGAGGCAGGGATGAAGATGGAGATGATGGGCACAAAGGTGTTCAAGGCAACTCTGGATGGGCGCGTGTTGTGGGACCTCCGAGGCGGCAAGGACATGCACCGGTCCATGTGGGAGATACCGGTGCTGCCATGGAAGGAGGCGGCTGCGCGCTTGGCTGCTGAAGCTGTAAGAGGAGGGCATGCAAGCCACGTAACCAGTGGAGGAGGTGGTGATGGTAGTGATGGTGGGCTGCTTGTGCATGGGGGGGGTGCACTACCAAGTGTAACTCCTAGCACGGGTGAGACGGATTGGCTCACCGCACACCGTCGCTTTGGCCACGTGGCGCTACCTCAGTTACAGCAGCTGTTTAAGGAGGAAAGAGTCAAGGGGCTGAGGATAAAGGGGGAGCCCAAGGAGGTGGGCTCTTTTGAGACTTGCTTGACCAGCAAGTTCTCACGATTTCCCTTCCATTCGACGGTGGGGCAGTCAAGTGACCCGGTGGAGCTCGTGCATGTGGATCTTGTGGGGCCCATGAAGGTGAAGGGAGATGGTGGAGCCCTGTATTCCATGACTATGGTGGATGATTACACAAGGCTCACCTGGTCTTTTCCACTTGCAAAGAAGAGTGATGCTACAAGGGTCATCATTGAAGAGTGGTTGCCCATGGTGGAGCGAGAGAGCGGCAAGCGGGTGAAGGCGATTCGTAGCGACCGTGGTGGGGAGTTTTTGGGAGCGGAGTTCCGGAGCTGGTTGAAGCGGCATGGCATCAAGCAGCAGCTCACCACGGCCTACACCCCTCAGTCCAACGGCGTGGCAGAGAGAGCGAACCGGACCATCATAGAGGGCGGGAGAACGATTTTGGTGGACTCGGGTCTACCCTTGCGGTTCTGGCCCCTCGCTATTCGTCATGCTACCGTCATCAAGAACCGGGTGTTGACTCATGTGGGAGGTCAGCATTGGGTCCCTATGGAGAAGTGGAGTGGCAAGAAGCCCCTGGTTGATATGCTTCGTGTCTTCGGGTGCATGGGGCTTGTGCATGTCCCTAAGGAGAAGCGTGACAAGCTTCAAGTGGCAGCGGTGTGGGCTGTTCATTTGGGTCTTGCACGGGGGAGCAAGGGCTGGCTCATGTGGGACTCAAAATCCAACACCATCTTCACCACCAGAGATGCCAAGTTCATGGAGGGGCTCATGTTCAAGGAGTGGTCGGAGCGGGGGAGGAGCAAGGTCACCATTCCGCTTGGAATAGAGGTGGGAACCAATGACCCACTTCTCATTCCCATCGAGTTGTCCTCATCTTCAGAGTTGACAGAGGTGTCACATGACTTGGGAGGTGCTGAAGGGGAGGCAGCAGATGTGGAAGAAGTACTACAGCAAGGGGAGGCCCCTATAGCTGAGAGAGGTGATACCGAGGAGGAGGTGCAGCAGCCTACACCATCCCCTAAGATTCCACCAAGGCGCACAACCCAAGGGAAGCGTGATGCTGTCCGTGGTGGAGCCAAGGAAGGAGCAGCCAAGGAGAGGCCCAAGAGAGCTGCCCACCCAAGGGATTTCCTCAAGTATGAAAGGCTTGGGGTTCCCAAGGCATTGCTGGTCCAAGAGGAGGAATATGAGGAGGAGAAGGGAGCCGAGGGGGAGATGGAGCAGATTTGTTGCTTTGGCGTCAACTTACCTCATGAGCCGGCGTCAATGGAGGAAGCTCTCGCTGGAGATGATCGAGAGGCGTGGCTGGCTTCAATGGAGGATGAGTTCCAGAGCCACATGGAGAATGAAACATGGACCCTTACCAATCTTCCCCCAGGAAGGAAGGCATTGGACTGCACGTGGGTGTTACGTGTAAAGACCGATGCGGAGGGGAGGTTGGAGAGGCGCAAGACAAGGCTTGTGATCAAAGGCTTTCAGCAGAGAGAGGGAATTGACTTTCAAGAGGTGTTTGCTCCTGTTGCCAAGGCTCCTACGCTCCGGTTGTTGCTAGCAGCCGCTGCCGTTTGTGGCTGGAAGGTGGAGCAAATGGATGTGAAGACGGCGTTCCTCTATGGCGTGGTAGATGAGGAGATCTACATGAAGCAGCCAGAGGGGTATGATGATGGGAGAAGACGTGTTTGCAGGCTCAACAAGGCCATCTATGGCCTCAAACAAGCTCCAAGGTGCTGGTATGCAAGGCTGGTGGAGGCGTTGGAGGCTCTTGGCTTCAAAGTTAGCGGCTGCGACGAGAGTCTCTTCATGACCGAGGGGGAGGAGGAGAAGGTATTTCTCCTTGTCTATGTCGATGACATCCTCCTCTTCTCTCCATCCCTAGAGAGGATCAAGGAGGTGCAAGGGAAGCTGAAGGAGACCTTTCAATGCAAGGCCCTTGGACCAGTGGGGTATTACCTTGGTCTTCACGTGGAGCGGGACGAGGTGAAGGGATGGTTGAGGCTTCACCAACACAAGTACCTTGCAGCCATGGGGGAGAAGTATGGGCTGGAGGAAAGGAGGAGTGTGAAGACTCCTTTACCCTCAGGGTTTCAGCTGCACCTTGATGAAGAGGAGGGTGAGGTGTTGGAGTACGAGTTGCAGCGTCGGTTCCAGTCAATGGTGGGGAGCTTGATGTACGCTTCGGTCAACACTCGCCCCGACATTGCGTTTTCAGTTTCACAGCTCGCTCGTGTGGTGTCTAGGCCCCTTCAAGAGCACCTGGATGCAGCAGAGAGGCTGGTGAGGTACTGCATGGCAACCTCAAGGGTGGGGCTGCAATATTCAGTGCATGGGCAGCTGAAGCAAAAGGGAGTGGAGGAGGTGAGCACAAGACTAGTGCACCTGCAAGGCGTGGGCATTTGTACCTCTCGTGTTTCACCGATGCTACCTGGGCAAGTGACATCAGTGATGCTACATCCCATGGTGGCTATATATGCTGTGTTGGAGGGAGTCCAGTGAGTTGGAAGTCTAAGAAGCAAGGAGAGATAGCTCACTCATCAACGGAGAGCGAGTACATGGCGTTGTTTCATGGAGTGAAGGAGGTGGTTTGGATGAGGAGGTTGCTTGAGGAGTTGGGGCAGGAGCAAGAGGGTCCTACACCTGTGTTTTGTGACAGCCAAGGAGCAATTGCAATGGCGCGTAATGCTGTGCTCCATGGGCTGAACAAGCTGTTGGTGCAACCCTACGGTTTGCACTCGGCTTGTTGTCCGTGTGCGTGAATGTGTGTGTGTATGGAATGGTATGAGGGCATGGGATAATATATATTTCATGCTTATAATTGTGTGTGAATGTTGAGTCATGATGTCGAGTGTGTGTGTCGAGTCAATAGCGAGTTATCGCTAGACGCGTGTTACGCGGTCGTTTGTGTCTCGCGCGCGGTTTCTATTTTGTCGTGCGCGGTTTCTATTTTGTCCTGTGTCGAACGTTCGGCGTGTCCCAGGTGTGTGCAGCAGACCCATCAAGAACTCAAGGATGAGTTTGTGATGAAGAGCCCGAGCCTTGGTGTCAAGCCTCAAGTGATTTCGAAGCTTGCCAAAAGGGTACACCTCAAGATATTGAAGATAGTTACATTACTTTGTGTAGTGTAACATTTCACTTGGTGTAGGCCCTAGTGAAGGGTAGTTTCGAGACCCTTCGTGGTTGGGGACAGTGTGGCACTGTTCCACATCACTGTACCTCGGCTCTTGGGGTTTGTAGGAGCTGGGAGTCATTCCCAACTCGTAACTCTTCCTATCTTGTGTTCTAAGACTATAGTGGCTGCCATAGTACCGTTCGTTCAAACCGACGCTGTGTCGTCAATTCTTTATCAAATCGTGCAATCTAAATTGCTAATTGTAGACGACGTGAAGACGCTCCAGATCCAATTTGAATCAAGTCATTTGCAGCTGTGAGCAGAACGCTATCAACGTTTGAAGCCGCTGTGCAGAAATCCGTCTGTGCTCTCTATCTTTCGTTTTAGGCACATTCAAGCCTATTGTGACTATAACGAGTGGTATCAGAGCCCCTTGGAGCAGTTTCGACAATGTCTGGACCTGAGGAAAGGGGTGGCAGAGGTGCTGGTGGCAGTGGAGAAGCTCAAGCTCAAGGCCAACCCCGTGATTCAGCCATGGCGCCCATGCAACCAAGTCTTGGCCCACCTAGGGATGAGCCTAGGGTGTTTGGGCTTGACAAGTTCAACGGTGACAACTTTGCTGAATGGTCCTTCAAGATGGAGAACATCTTTGACCACTATGACCTGCTGGAGGTGATGGAAGGAACGGAGAAGCGCCCCGAGAACGACCCGGAGAAGAGCCCGTGGGTGCGGAAGAGCGCACAAGGCTATCTCTTACTTGGGCAAGCGTTGGGGAGCAGTCAGATCCGTCACATCAAGCCATTCCAGCGTGAACCAGAGAAAGGACCAAAGGCATGGGCTGCTCTCAAGGGTGTACATGCTCCTGCAACAGCGGCGGTAGCGGTGGTGTTGGAACGGCAAATGGTGGCACTACGAATTGAAGAAGACGAAGCGGTTGAAGAAGGGGTGCAGAAATTCTTCGACTTGTTGACGCGGCTTGAGGGAGCTGATTTGAACTACAGTGAGCTCCAAAAGAAGACCAAGTTGCTGGCCTTACTCCCAGAGTCATGGTCCTCGCTCATCATCAACCTTAATCGCGACTTGCCCCGCCTCTCGCTTGAAGACGTGAAGCGAGCTATCCTTCAAGAGGATTTCCGCCGCCGTGAGTTGGCGAGTGCGGATGGCGCTGGGGCAGCGAGCATCGGCCGTGGATATGGTCGAGCAAGAGGCAGAGGACGAGGGGGAGGAAGGTTTGGTGGCAGCAACTTCGGCGGAGGCCGCAGGAGTGGCGGTTACGGCAGCGACGACAAGAGCTACGGACACGGTCGCGGCCTATTCGACGGCGAGTGTCACTATTGCCACAAGAGCGGACACATGTGGCGCGACTGCTACAAACTCCCTGATGGTTGGACCCCTGCTCAAGGCCAAGAGGGTAGAGGAGCAGGAGGAGGGAGAGGACGAGGCCGTGGAGGCCGTGGCGGTCGCGGTGGCGGAGCTGCAAACATGAAGAGCGGAGACAACGACAAGGACCCGAGCGACGATCGATACCCGGGTCTATTCTACTTCGTGTCGACGCAAGTACCGGCTGGTCCAGAGAAGGATGAAGGCTTTGAGGAGCCAGCAGCTGTGGGGAAGGTGACCCTACACCCCCTGGACTATTGGGTGATTGATAGTGGAACTACCTATAGCATGACACCTCGCCCGGACTTGCTCACCGAACTCGAGCCGTCACCGGTGAAGCATGTCACATCGGCTTTGGGGCAGCGAGCAGAGGTGAAAGGCATGGGCAAGGCCATGTTCAAGGGTGCTGATGGGAAGATGGTGGGCCTCAAGAACGTGCTTTGGGTGCCCAGCCTTGCTGCAAACCTGATTTCCGTGCGGCGGTTGGCAAAGGCCGGCATGGACACGAACTCGAAGGGAGCCAAGACCTACACCGCAAGGCTTGGCGATCGAATTCTTTGGGACCTTCATGAGGACAGGGATGTCTACAACGAGATGTGGCAGATCCCAGTGGTCCCTATGCCTAAGGAGAGGCAAGTGGCAGCAAGCATCAGCACCAAGGATGGAGCGGTCGGTAGCGACGATGGCGCGAACGGTCGCGCTAAGGAGAATGAGCTCAAGAAGAGCAAACCTGGAGGGACCAGCAAGTTCAGTGAACCTAAGGAGAGTGGTGCAGCAACCAAGGAGCAGCAAAAGTGTGAGGAGAACCCAGAGGCAGCAGCGGAGGAGGACTACGGAGAGAGTATGTGGGGCGCTATTGCGAGCGCGGCATTCTCCAATCCAACTTCGGCTACGGGGGAGTGCGATTGGCTCACCTTGCATCGGCGCATGGGGCATATGGCCCTGCCCATCTTGCAGCAGCTAGTGAAGAATGAGATGGTTGCTGGCATACGTGTGAAGGGGGAGCCCGATGAGGTGCTTGGCTGCCCGACGTGCATTCAAGCCAAGTTCACCCGGTTTCCGTTCCCTAGTTCGGAGGCAACGGCAAAGGCACCGCTTGATGAGGTGGTGATGGACGTGGTGGGCCCCCTGAAGCTTGGAGCTGCTGGAGCTGAGTATTTTCTCACCATTGTCGACGTCTACACCCGCATGACTTGGGTGTACGTGCTGGCCAAGAAGAGCGACGTGGCTGAAACGTTGAAGACGGATTGGTTCCCGATGGTGGAGCGGCAACAAGACCGTCTAGTCAAGTCAATCCGCACCGATCGAGGGGGAGAGTTCCTGAGCAAGGAGTTTGGGTTGTGGCTGAAAAAGAATGGTATTCGGCACTCCCTCACCATGCCATACTCCCCTGCAATGAACGGCATCGCCGAGCGAGCGAACCGCACAATCACGGAGGCGGCACGCGGGTTGCTCATTGAAGCCGGGCTACCCGACTATTTCTGGCCTGATGCGGTGCGGAGCGCGTGTGTGGCCAAGAACAGAGCCTTGACTCATGTGGGAGCAGACAAATGGGTGCCCTATGTGGAGTGGCTAGGAAGGAAGCCAAAGGTGGATATGCTTCGGGTGTTCGGGTGCATGTGCATGGCGCTCGTGCCTAAGCATCTTCGGCACAACAAGCTTGGTGCCAAGGCGGTGTGGGCCGTGCACTTGGGCATGGCTCAAAACAGCAAGGGATGGCTTCTTTGGGACCCATTCACCAAGAAGTTCTTGGTGAGCAGGGACTGCAAGTTCATGGAGAACTTCATGTACAAGGATTGGAAGGCGGAGAATGAGGCGAAGATAGGCGTGCGGTTTGGGGAGGTGAAGAGTTCCGGTTTGGAGCATGTGGAGCTGCCTTTGGAGCTGAGCAGCAGCAGCACAACCACAAGGCAATCCTCCCTTGTGAATGGGGGAGAGGAGGCCAATGATGCAGAGGAAGAAGAGGAGGAGGTGCAGCAAGTGAGCGAGCGTGCACCGTCACTCCCTTCCCGTACTACGAGTGCTCCACGGATTCGAGCCACACCGCAGCAACGCCAAGGCCTTCAAGTCCCTGCAGCTGAGGAGGAAGGAAGGGGGAAGAGGAGAGTTCAACCCCCTAATAGGCTGACCTATGATGCGCCGGGAAAGCAGGGCAAGACAGCCCTGGCCGGAGCGGCAATGATGGTCGGAGACGACGAGGAGAGTGACTACGAGGAGTGTGCCTTCGCGTTCTTCTCTCCGGTGGAGATGCCGGGAGAACCAGCAACTCTCAAGGAGGCTTTGGAGAGTAGTGATGCTGAGGAGTGGAAGAAGGCCATGGAGAGTGAGCTGAAGAGCATCGAGGAGAATGACACGTTTGAATTGGTGGAGCTACCGGAGGGGCGTACGGCGATAACGTCCAAGTGGCTCTTCAAAATCAAGTCGGATGCCGACGGCAAGATCGAGCGCTACAAGTCTAGGCTTGTAGCCAAGGGGTACCAGCAGAAGGAGAAGGTGGACTTCAAGGAGCTGTTTGCCCCTGTGGTGAAGCCAACGACGCTGCGAACCCTCTTCGCAGGAGCCGCCATCAAAGGATGGGTAGTAAAGCAAATGGACATCGTAACGGCATTCCTTAACGGCATCCTTGAGGAGGAGATTTTTATGGCGCAGCCAGAGGGGTTTGATGATGGTAGTGGCAGAGTGTGGAAGCTGAATAAGGCCCTCTATGGGCTGAAGCAGGCCCCTAGGCAATGGTACATGAAGCTGCGCAAAGTGTTGGAGGGGATCGGCTTCACTCCCTCAACGGCCGATCACTCCTTGTTCATGCTTGGCGAGGGGGAGCAGAGGAGCTTCATGGTGGTGTACGTGGACGACATCCTGATCTTCTCACCCTCTCCTGACCTTGTGAAGGAGGTAATGCTGAAGCTGCAAGACAAGTTCAAGTGCAAGTCCCTTGGTGACGTGAACTTCTACCTTGGGCTCCACATCGAACGAGACGTGGAGAAGCGGAGCATACGAGTGCACCAACGGAAGTACCTGGAGGCGTTGGCTGCCAACTTCGGCCAGAGTGAAGGTCATGTGGCTACTCCCTTTCCCTCTGGGTTCAAGTGTGTGAAGGGGCCAGAGGAGGAGAGCGTTGGAGAAGAGGAGAGGCGCCGATTTCACTCGTTGGTGGGCAGCCTCATGTATGCGGCGGTAAACACCCGACCGGACGTCGCGTTTGCTACCGGGCAGCTGGCTAGGGTTGTGCAATGCCCTAATGAGGAGCAGGTAGCAGCTGGAATGAGGGTGGCCAAGTATCTTGGCCAAACACCGACCGTTGGGCTGCAATACTCGGCGGCGGCACAAAGGCGCCAAAAGGGCGCGGATGGTGTTGAACCCGGGCGTTTGTTCCTCACCGCCTACTCGGATGCTTCATATGCATCAGAACCAGAGGACATGACAAGTGTGGGAGGCTTCATATGCTGTGTTGGTGGAGGCCCAACTGCTTGGGAGAGCAAGAAGCAGGTTGACCAAGCTTTGAGCTCGGTGGAGTCCGAGTACATGGCACTCTTCCGTGCCGTACGGGAGATTGTGTGGCAGCGGCGTTTGTTGGCTGAATTGGGGGAGGAGCAGCAAGGACCTACCCCACTGTAATGTGACAGCCAGGGTGCCATTGCTCTTGCTAAGAACCCTGTGTTGCATGGACTCACGAAGCACATGAGGGTGAAGTGGCATTGGACGAGGAGCATGGTAACCGCGGGTGAAGTTGAGTTGCGCTACGTGAAGACCACGGGGCAGCCGGCTGACATGATGACCAAGAGGCTGGTGGAGCAGCAGCATTGGAAGTGTTGCAAGCTGGCTGGGATGGCTCTGAACTGAGAGAGCAACATATCCTAAGGCCAACAATCCGAGGGGGAGTTTGTTGGTGCAACCCTACGGTTTGCACTCGGCTTGTTGTCCGTGTGCGTGAATGTGTGTGTGTATGGAATGGTATGAGGGCATGGGATAATATATATTTCATGCTTATAATTGTGTGTGAATGTTGGGTCATGATGTCGAGTGTGTGTGTCGAGTCAATAGCGAGTTATCGCTAGACGCGTGTTACGCGGTCGTTTGTGTCTCGCGCGCGGTTTCTATTTTGTCGTGCGCGGTTTCTATTTTGTCCTGTGTCGAACGTTCGGCGTGTCGCAGGTGTGTGCAGCAGAACCATCAAGAACTCAAGGATGAGTTTGTGATGAAGAGCCCGAGCCTTGGTGTCAAGCCTCAAGTGATTTCGAAGCTTGCCAAAAGGGTACACCTCAAGATATTGAAGATAGTTACATTACTTTGTGTAGTGTAACATTTCACTTGGTGTAGGCCCTAGTGAAGGGTAGTTTCGAGACCCTTCGTGGTTGGGGACAGTGTGGCACTGTTCCACATCACTATACCTCGGCTCTTGGGGTTTGTAGGAGCTGGGAGTCATTCCCAACTCGTAACTCTTCCTATCTTGTGTTCTAAGACTATAGTGGCTGCCATAGTACCGTTCGTTCAAACCGACGCTGTGTCGTCAATTCTTTATCAAATCGTGCAATCTAAATTGCTAATTGTAGACGACGTGAAGACGCTCCAGATCCAATTTGAATCAAGTCATTTGCAGCTGTGAGCAGAACGCTATCAACATTTGAAGCCGCTGTGCAGAAATCCGTCTGTGCTCTCTATCTTTCGTTTTAGGCACATTCAAGCCTATTGTGACTATAACACAAGCATATGCATATCAAATGGCATTGGGTGAGGAAGGAGGTGAAGAAGGGCACCATCTCCTTGCACTACATCAACACTATCAAGCAACCTGCGGATTTCTTGACTAAGCGGCTTGCAGAGCATCAGCATTGGAGCTGTGCCACCTTGTGTGGCATGTCCTTCAACTAAGGGAGGCATCTTCAGGGAGCAGCTAAGGGATGAATGAGAGCACGATGAGGGGGAGTTTGTTGTGCCAAAGTACTATAGTGGCACGGTCATCGCACTCCCATTCAGACTACAAGCCTGCTCAGCTTCTGGAATTTTGTGGGGTGGTGCTTGAACATGTGTTCTTCAAATCCTCAAAGTTTCAGAGTTTTTGAAGCAGTTTACAAGGCATTGCAACATTTTTAGTTTCAAGACTTATGGCATCCCGGAAGTGTGTGTTACTCTTTTTTGGTAACACCCGAGTTCACCAATTCGGCTTCTGACTCATCTACCGAGCTCTTATTGGTCTGAAAATCGGTGTGGCAGTCCTTTGCCATGTTGTGCAGGCGGTCACCGAGTTTCAGGACAACCCAGCATCGGAGCAGCACGTGACAGTTGTCGAAAGTTACTGTTCCGTAGTCGTGGTGCACTGTTGGCAGCATTTCCCTTGCCACCCTTTCATTGTTGTCATGCCAATGGTGCAGGGACAGAGAATGAGACAAGAAGTACAGGTGGTCAAGTGGGACTCTACCACCCTCCTTTTGAGAAGTGTGGTCTTCCTAGAAGCAGCTTGCAAGAGGGTGCAAGTGGGAAGACAAGCTGACTCATGGTTGGCTTGACTCACTATTGGTAGCCTTGAGTACAGCTCTGAACATCCAAGTGTGGTTGGCTTTGCTGACCTAGCTAGGACGTTTCCCATCCTTCTCTAGCCTTTCTCCCCTAGGACTCAACCTTCTCTGAGTTCCCAGGATGGTCCCAACCCCTTAAGAGTCCCCTAGGCAATGTTGCACTCAACCTCTTCCTTGCATCAATGAAGCTACTCGTTTTTCAGCCAAGCTTACGTTTTTGTTCACTGCGTAAAGCATACAACTCTGATGAAAGCAAGCCATTACCGTTGGAAAGCAGACACCTGAAGCTAACGTCAGTCCAAGTTTCAGCCTCGTTTAGTATCGGAGCTGATCGTGACGGCGTTTTGAACAGAGGCGGTTCGAAGTCATCAGATTCTGCTTAGGTGGTTTCAAGGGCATCTACGACCCCTAAGTGGACTCTAGACTATAACACCCGCCCCATTCCCCCGCTTTCCATCACCCCGCCCCATTCTCCCGCTTTCCATCACCCCGCCCCATTCTTCCGCTTTCCATCACCCCGCCCCATTCTCCCGCTTTCCATCACCCCGCCCCATTCTCCCGCTTTCCATCACCCCGCCCCATTCTCCCGCTTTCCATCACCCCGCCCCATTCTCCCGCTTTCCATCACCCCGCCCCATTCTCCCGCTTTCCATCACCCCGCCCCATTCTCCCTCCTTCCATCACCCCGCCCTATTCTCCCTCCTTCCATCACCCCGCCCCATTCTCCCGCTTTCCATCACCCCGCCCCATTCTCCCGCTTTCCATCACCCCGCCCCATTCTCCCGCTTTCCATCACCCCGCCCCATTCTCCTGCTTTCCATCACCCGCCCCCATTCTCCCGCTTTCCATCACCCCGCCCCATTCTCCCGCTTTCCATCACCCCGCCCCATTCTCCCGCTTTCCATCACCCCGCCCCATTCTCCCGCTTTCCATCACCCCGCCCCATTCTCCCGCTTTCCATCACCCCGCTCCATTCTCCCTTCTTCCATCACCCCGCCCCATTCTCCCTCCTTCCATCACCCCGCCCCATTCTCCCGCTTTCCATCACCCCGCCCCATTCTCCCGCTTTCCATCACCCCGCCCCATTCTCCTGCTTTCCATCACCCCGCCCCATTCTCCCGCTTTCCATCACCCCGCCCCATTCTCCCGCTTTCCATCACCCCGCCCCATTCTCCCTCCTTCCATCACCCCGCCCCATTCTCCCGGTATCCCGGTATCCCGGTATCCAGGTATCCCGGTTTCCTGGTTTCCCGGTATCCCGGTTTCCCGGTATCCCGGTATCCCGGTATCCCGGTATCCCGGTTTCCCGGTATCCCGGTTTCCCGGTATCCCGGTATCCCGGTATCCCGGTTTCCCGGTTTCCCGGTATCTCGGTATCCCGGTATCCCGGTATCCCGGTTTCCCGGTTTCCCGGTTTCCCGGTATCCCGGTATCCCGGTTTCCCGGTTTCCCGGTATCCCGGTATCCCGGTATCCCGGTATCCCGGTATCCCGGTATCCCGGTATCCCGGTATCCCGGTATCCCGGTATCCCGGTATCCCGGTATCCCGGTTTCCCGGTATCCCGGTATCCCGGTTTCCCGGTTTCCCGGTATCCCGGTATCCCAGTATCCCGGTATCCCGGTATCCCGGTTTCCCGGTTTCCAGGTTTCCCAGTATCCCGGTTTCCCGGTATCCCGGTATCCCGGTATCCCGGTTTCCCGGTATCCCGGTATCCCGGTTTCCCGGTTTCCCGGTATCCCGGTTTCCCAGTATCCGGTATCCCGGTATCCCGGTATCCCGGTATCCCGGTTTCCCGGTTTCCCGGTTTCCGGGTTTCCCGGTATCCCGGTATCCCGGAATCCCGGTTTCCCGGTTTCCCGGTTTCCCGGTTTCCCAGTATCCCGGTATCCCGGTATCCCGGTTTCCCGGTTTCCAGGTTTCCCGGTGTCCCGGTTTCCCGGTATCCCGGTATCCCGGTATCCCGGTTTCCCGGTATCCCGGTATCCCGGTTTCCCGGTTTCCCGGTATCCCGGTTTCCCGGTATCCCGGTATCCCGGTATCCCGGTATCCCGGTATCCCGGTTTCCCGGTATCCCGGTACCCCAGTATCTCGGTATCCCGGTATCCCGGAATCCCGGTTTCCCGGTTTCCCGGTTTCCCGGTATCCCGGTATCCCGGTATCCCGGTTTCCCGGTTTCCAGGTTTCCCGGTATCCCGGTTTCCCGGTATCCCGGTATCCCAGTATCCCGGTTTCCCGGTTTCCCGGTATCCCGGTTTCCCGGTTTCCCGGTTTCCCGGTTTCCCGGTATCCCGGTATCCCGGTATCCCGGTTTCCCGGTTTCCCGGTATCCCGGTATCCCAGTATCCCGGTATCCCGGTATCCCGGTTTCCCGGTTTCCAGGTTTCCCGGTATCCCGGTTTCCCGGTATCCCGGTATCCCGGTATCCCGGTATCCCGGTTTCCCGGTATCCCGGTATCCCGGTTTCCCGGTTTCCCGGTATCCCGGTTTCCCGGTATCCCGGTATCCCGGTATCCCGGTATCCCGGTATCCCGGTATCCCGGTATCCCGGAATCCCGGTTTCCCGGTTTCCCGGTTTCCCGGTTTCCCGGTATCCCGGTATCCCGGTATCCCGGTTTCCCGGTTTCCAGGTTTCCCGGTATCCCGGTTTCCCGGTATCCCGGTATCCCGGTATCCCGGTTTCCCGGTATCCCGGTATCCCGGTTTTCCGTTTTCCCGGTTTCCCGGTTTCCCGGTATCCCGGTATCCCGGTATCCCGGTTTCCCGGTATCCCGGTATCCCGGTATCCCGGTTTCCCGGTATCCCGGTATCCCGGTATCCCGGTTTCCCGGTATCCCGGTATCCCGGTTTCCCGGTTTCCCGGTATCCCGGTTTCCCGGTATCCCGGTATCCCGGTATCCCGATATCCCGGTTTCCCGGTATCCCGGTATCCCGGTTTCCCGGTTTCCCGGTATCCCGGTTTCCCGGTATCCCGGTATCCCGGTATCCCGGTATCCCGGTATCCCGGTTTCCCGGTTTCCCGGTTTCCCGGTTTCCCGGTATCCCGGTATCCCGGAATCCCGGTTTCCCGGTTTCCCGGTTTCCCGGTATCCCGGTATCCCGGTATCCCGGTTTCCCGGTTTCCAGGTTTCCCGGTATCCCGGTTTCCCGGTATCCCGGTATCCCGGTATCCCGGTTTCCCGGTATCCCGGTATCCCGGTATCCCGGTTTCCCGGTTTCCCGGTATCTCGGTATCCCGGTATCCCGGTATCCCGGTTTCCCGGTTTCCCGGTTTCCCGGAATCCCGGTATCCCGGTTTCCCGGTTTCCCGGTATCCCGGTATCCCGGTATCCCGGTATCCCGGTATCCCGGTATCCCGGTATCCCGGTATCCCGGTATCCCGGTATCCCGGTTTCCCGGTATCCCGGTATCCCAGTTTCCCGGTTTCCCGGTATCCCGGTATCCCAGTATCCCGGTATCCCGGTATCCCGGTTTCCCGGTTTCCAGGTTTCCCGGTATCCCGGTTTCCCGGTATCCCGGTATCCTGGTATCCCGGTTTCCCGGTATCCCGGTATCCCGGTTTCCCGGTTTCCCGGTATCCCGGTTTCCCAGTATCCCGGTATCCCGGTATCCCGGTATCCCGGTATCCCGGTTTCCCGGTTTCCCGGTTTCCCGGTTTCCCGGTATCCCGGTATCCCGGAATCCCGGTTTCCCGGTTTCCCGGTTTCCCGGTTTCCCAGTATCCCGGTATCCCGGTTTCCCGGTTTCCAGGTTTCCCGGTATCCCGGTTTCCCGGTATCCCGGTATCCCGGTATCCCGGTTTCCCGGTATCCCGGTATCCCGGTTTCCCGGTTTCCCGGTATCCCGGTTTCCCGGTATCCCGGTATCCCGGTATCCCGGTATCCCGGTATCCCGGTTTCCCGGTATCCCGGTACCCCAGTATCCCGGTATCCCGGTATCCCGGAATCCCGGTTTCCCGGTTTCCCGGTTTCCCGGTATCCCGGTATCCCGGTATCCCGGTTTCCCGGTTTCCAGGTTTCCCGGTATCCCGGTTTCCCGGTATCCCGGTATCCCAGTATCCCGGTTTCCCGGTATCCCGGTATCCCGGTTTCCCGGTTTCCCGGTTTCCCGGTTTCCCTGTATCCCGGTATCCCGTTATCCCGGTTTCCTGGTTTCCCGGTATCCCGGTATCCCAGTATCCCGGTATCCCGGTATCCCGGTTTCCCGGTTTCCAGGTTTCCCGGTATCCCGGTTTCCCGGTATCCCGGTATCCCGGTATCCCGGTATCCCGGTATCCCGGTTTCCCGGTATCCCGGTATCCCGGTTTCCCGGTTTCCCGGTATCCCGGTTTCCCGGTATCCCGGTATCCCGGTATCCCGGTATCCCGGTATCCCGGTTTCCCGGTTTCCCGGTTTCCCGGTTTCCCCGTATCCTGGTATCCCGGAATCCCGGTTTCCCGGTTTCCCGGTTTCCCGGTTTCCCGGTATCCCGGTATCCCGGTATCTCGGTTTCCCGGTTTCCAGGTTTCCCGGTATCCCGGTTTCCCGGTATCCCGGTATCCCGGTATCCCGGTTTCCCGGTATCCCGGTATCCCGGTTTCCCGGTTTCCCGGTATCCCGGTTTCCCGGTATCCCGGTATCCCGGTATCCCGGTATCCCGGTATCCCGGTTTCCCGGTATCCCGGTACCCCAGTATCCCGGTATCCCGGTATCCCGGAATCCCGGTTTCCCGGTTTCCCGGTTTCCCGGTATCCCGGTATCCCGGTATCCCGGTTTCCCGGTTTCCAGGTTTCCCGGTATCCCGGTTTCCCGGTATCCCGGTATCCCAGTATCCCGGTTTCTCGGTATCCCGGTATCCCGGTTTCCCGGTTTCCCGGTTTCCCGGTTTCCCGGTATCCCGGTATCCCGGTATCCCGGTTTCCCGGTTTCCCGGTATCCCGGTATCCCAGTATCCCGGTATCCCGGTATCCCGGTTTCCCGGTTTCCAGGTTTCCCGGTATCCCGGTTTCCCGGTATCCCGGTATCCCGGTATCCCGGTATCCCGGTATCCCGGTTTCCCGGTATCCCGGTATCCCGGTTTCCCGGTTTCCCGGTATCCCGGTTTCCCGGTATCCCGGTATCCCGGTATCCCGGTATCCCGGTATCCCGGTTTCCCGGTTTCCCGGTTTCCCGGTTTCCCGGTATCCCGGTATCCCGGAATCCCGGTTTCCTGGTTTCCCGGTTTCCCGGTTTCCCGGTATCCCGGTATCCCGGTATCCCGGTTTCCCGGTTTCCAGGTTTCCCGGTATCCCGGTTTCCCGGTATCCCGGTATCCCGGTATCCCGGTTTCCCGGTATCCTGGTATCCCGGTTTCCCGTTTTCCCGGTTTCCCGGTTTCCCGGTATCCCGGTATCCCGGTATCCCGGTTTCCCGGTATCCCGGTATCCCGGTATCCCGGTTTCCCGGTATCCCGGTATCCCGGTATCCCGGTTTCCCGGTATCCCGGCATCCCGGTTTCCCGGTTTCCCGGTATCCCGGTTTCCCGGTATCCCGGTATCCCGGTATCCGGATATCCCGGTTTCCCGGTATCCCGGTATCCCGGTTTCCCGGTTTCCCGGTATCCCGGTTTCCCGGTATCCCGGTATCCCGGTATCCCGGTATCCCGGTATCCCGGTTTCCCGGTTTCCCGGTTTAACGGTTTCCCGGTATCCCGGTATCCCGGAATCCCGGTTTCCCGGTTTCCCGGTTTCCCGGTTTCCCGGTATCCCGGTTTCCCGGTATCCCGGTATCCCGGTATCCCGGTATCCCGGTATCCCGGTTTCCCGGTTTCCCGGTTTCCCGGTTTCCCGGTATCCCGGTATCCCGGAATCCCGGTTTCCCGGTTTCCCGGTTTCCCGGTTTCCCGGTATCCCGGTATCCCGGTATCCCGGTTTCCCGGTTTCCAGGTTTCCCGGTATCCCGGTTTCCCGGTATCCCGGTATCCCGGTATCCCGGTTTCCCGGTATCCCGGTATCCCGGTTTCCCGTTTTCCCGGTTTCCCGGTTTCCCGGTATCCCGGTATCCCGGTATCCCGGTTTCCCGGTATCCCGGTATCCCGGTATCCCGGTTTCCCGGTATCCCGGTATCCCGGTATCCCGGTTTCCCGGTATCCCGGTATCCCGGTTTCCCGGTTTCCCGGTATCCCGGTTTCCCGGTATCCCGGGATCCCGGTATCCCGATATCCCGGTTTCCCGGTATCCCGGTATCCCGGTTTCCCGGTTTCCCGGTATCCCGGTTTCCCGGTATCCCGGTATCCCGGTATCCCGGTATCCCGGTATCCCGGTTTCCCGGTTTCCCGGTTTCCCGGTTTCCCGGTATCCCGGTATCCCGGAATCCCGGTTTCCCGGTTTCCCGGTTTCCCGGTTTCCCGGTATCCCGGTATCCCGGAATCCCGGTTTCCCGGTTTCCCGGTTTCCCGGTTTCCCGGTTTCCCGGTTTCCCGGTATCCCGGTATCCCGGTATCCCGGTTTCCCGGTTTCCAGGTTTCCCGGTATCCCGGTTTCCCGGTATCCCGGTATCCCGGTATCCCGGTTTCCCGGTATCCCGGTTTCCCGGTATCCCGGTACCCCAGTATCCCGGTATCCCGGTATCCCGGAATCCCGGTTTCCCAGTTTCCCGGTTTCCCGGTATCCCGGTATCCCGGTATCCCGGTTTCCCGGTTTCCAGGTTTCCCGGTATCCCGGTTTCCCGGTATCCCGGTATCCCAGTATCCCGGTTTCCCGGTTTCCCGGTATCCCGGTTTCCCGGTATCCCGGTATCCCGGTATCCCGATATCCCGGTTTCCCGGTATCCCGGTATCCCGGTTTCCCGGTTCCCCGGTATCCCGGTATCCCGGTATCCCAGTATCCCGGTATCCCGGTTTCCCGGTTTCCCGGTATCCCGGTTTCCCGGTATCCCGGTATCCCGATATCCCAGTTTCCCGGTATCCCGGTATCCCGGTTTCCCGGTTTCCCGGTATCCCGGTTTCCCGGTATCCCGGTATCCCGGTATCCCGGTATCCCGGTATCCCGGTTTCCCGGTTTCCCGGTTTCCCGGTTTCCCGGTATCCCGGTATCCCAGAATCCCGGTTTCCCGGTTTCCCGGTTTCCCGGTTTCCCGGTATCCCGGTATCCCGGAATCCCGGTTTCCCGGTTTCCCGGTTTCCCGGTTTCCCGGTATCCCGGTATCCCGGTATCCCGGTTTCCCGGTTTCCAGGTTTCCCGGTATCCCGGTTTCCCGGTATCCCGGTATCCCGGTATCCCGGTATCCCGGTTTCCCGGTATCCCGGTACCCCAGTATCCCGGTATCCCGGTATCCCGGAATCCCGGTTTCCCGGTTTCCCGGTTTCCCGGTATCCCGGTATCCCGGTATCCCGGTTTCCCGGTTTCCAGGTTTCCCGGTATCCCGGTTTCCCGGTATATCGGTATCCCAGTATCCCGGTTTCCCGGTATCCCGGTATCCCGGTTTCCCGGTTTCCCGGTTTCCCGGTTTCCCGGTATCCCGGTATCCCGGTATCCCGGTTTCCCGGTTTCCCGGTATCCCGGTATCCCAGTATCCCGGTATCCCGGTTTCCCGGTTTCCAGGTTTCCCGGTATCCCGGTTTCCCGGTATCCCGGTATCCCGGTATCCCGGTATCCCGGTTTCCCGGTATCCCGGTATCCCGGTTTCCCGGTTTCCCGGTATCCCGGTTTCCCGGTATCCCGGTATCCCGGTATCCCGGTATCCCGGTATCCCGGTTTCCCGGTTTCCCGGTTTCCCGGTTTCCCGGTATCCCGGTATCCCGGAATCCCGGTTTCCCAGTTTCCCGGTTTCCCGGTTTCCCGGTATCCTGGTATCCCGGTATCCCGGTTTCCCGGTTTCCAGGTTTCCCGGTATCCCGGTTTCCCGGTATCCCGGTATCCCGGTATCCCGGTTTCCCGGTATCCCGGTATCCCGATTTCCCGGTTTCCCGGTATCCCGGTTTCCCGGTATCCCGGTATCCCGGTATCCCGGTTTCCCGGTTTCCCGGTATCCCGGTTTCCCGGTTTCCCGGTTTCCAGGTTTCCCGGTATCCCGGTTTCCCGGTATCCCGGTATCCCGGTATCCCGGTTTCCCGGTATCCCGGTATCCCGGTTTCCCGGTATCCCGGTATCCCGGAATCCCGGAATCCCGGTTTCCCGGTTTCCCGGTTTCCCGGTATCCCGGTATCCCGGTATCCCGGTTTCCCGGTTTCCAGTTTTCCCGGTATCCCGGTTTCCCGGTATCCCGGTATCCCAGTATCCCGGTTTCCCGGTATCCCGGTATCCCGGTTTCCCGTTTTCCCGGTTTCCCGGTTTCTCGGTATCCCGGTATCCCGGTATCCCGGTTTCCCGGTTTCCCGGTATCCCGGTATCCTAGTATCCCGGTATCCCGGTATCCCGGTTTCCCGGTTTCCAGGTTTCCCGGTATCCCGGTTTCCCGGTATCCCGGTATCCCGGTATCCCGGTATCCCGGTATCCCGGTTTCCCGGTATCCCGGTATCCCGGTTTCCCGGTATCCCGGTATCCCGGTTTCCCGGTTTCCCGGTATCCCGGGTTCCCGGTATCCCGGTATCCCGGTATCCCGGTATCCCGGTATCCCGGTTTCCCGGTATCCCGGTACCCCAGTATCCCGGTATCCCGGTATCCCGGAATCCCGGTTTCCCGGTTTCCCGGTTACCCGGTATCCCGGTATCCCGGTATCCCGGTTTCCCGGTTTCCAGGTTTCCCGGTATCCCGGTTTCCCGGTATCCCGGTATCCCAGTATCCCGGTTTCCCGGTATCCCGGTATCCCGGTTTCCCGGTTTCCCGGTTTCCCGGTTTCCCGGTATCCCGGTATCCCGGTTTCCCGGTTTCCCGGTATCCCGGTATCCCAGTATCCCGGTATCCCGGTATCCCGGTTTCCCGGTTTCCAGGTTTCCCGGTATCCCGGTTTCCCGGTATCCCGGTATCCCGGTATCCCGGTATCCCGGTATCCCGGTTTCCCGGTATCCCGGTATCCCGGTTTCCCGGTTTCCCGGTATCCCGGTTTCCCGGTATCCCGGTATCCCGGTATCCCGGTATCCCGGTATCCCGGTTTCCCGGTTTCCCGGTTTCCCGGTTTCCCGGTATCCCGGTATCCCGGAATCCCGGTTTCCCGGTTTCCCGGTTTCCCGGTATCCCGGTATCCCGGTATCCCGGTTTCCCGGTTTCCAGGTTTCCCGGTATCCCGGTTTCCCGGTATCCCGGTATCCCGGTATCCCGGTTTCCCGGTATCCCGGTATCCCGGTTTCCCGTTTTCCCGGTTTCCCGGTTTCCCGGTATCCCGGTATCCCGGTATCCCGGTTTCCCGGTATCCCGGTATCCCGGTATCCCGGTTTCCCGGTATCCCGGTATCCCGGTATCCCGGTTTCCCGGTATCCCGGTATCCCGGTTTCCCGGTTTCCCGGTATACCGGTTTCCCGGTATCCCGGTATCCCGGTATCCCGACATCCCGGTTTCCCGGTATCCCGGTATCCCGGTTTCCCGATTTCCCGGTATCCCGGTTTCCCGGTATCCCGGTATCCCGGTATCCCGGTATCCCGGTATCCCGGTTTCCCGGTTTCCCGGTTTCCCGGTTTCCCGGTATCCCGGTATCCCGGAATCCCGGTTTCCCGGTTTCCCGGTTTCCCGGTTTCCCGGTATCCCGGTATCCCGGTATCCCGGTTTCCCGGTTTCCAGGTTTCCCGGTATCCCGGTTTCCCGGTATCCCGGTATCCCGGTATCCCGGTTTCCCGGTATCCCGGTATCCCGGTATCCCGGTTTCCCGGTTTCCCGGTATCTCGGTATCCCGGTATCCCGGTATCCCGGTTTCCCGGTTTCCCGGTTTCCCGGTATCCCGGTATCCCGGTTTCCCGGTTTCCCGGTATCCCGGTATCCCGGTATCCCGGTATCCCGGTATCCCGGTATCCCGGTATCCCGGTATCCCGGTATCCCGGTATCCCGGTATCCCGGTTTCCCGGTATCCCGGTATCCCGGTTTCCCGGTTTCCCGGTATCCCGGTATCCCAGTATCCCGGTATCCCGGTATCCCGGTTTCCCGGTTTCCAGGTTTCCCGGTATCCCGGTTTCCCGGTATCCCGGTATCCCGGTATCCCGGTTTCCCGTTATCCCGGTATCCCGGTTTCCCAGTATCCCGGTATCCCGGTATCCCGGTATCCCGGTATCCCGGTTTCCCGGTTTCCCGGTTTCCCGGTTTCCCGGTATCCCGGTATCCCGGAATCCCGGTTTCCCGGTTTCCCGGTTTCCCGGTTTCCCTGTATCCCGGTATCCCGGTATCCCGGTTTCCCGGTTTCCAGGTTTCCCGGTATCCCGGTTTCCCGGTATCCCGGTATCCCGGTATCCCGGTTTCCCGGTATCCCGGTATCCCGGTTTCCCGGTTTCCCGGTATCCCGGTTTCCCGGTATCCCGGTATCCCGGTATCCCAGTATCCCGGTATCCCGGTTTCCCGGTATCCCGGTACCCCAGTATCCCGGTATCCCGGTATCCCGGAATCCCGGTTTCCCGGTTTCCCGGTTTCCCGGTATCCCGGTATCCCGGCATCCCGGTTTCCCGGTTTCCAGGTTTCCCGGTATCCCGGTTTCCCGGTATCCCGGTATCCCGGTATCCCGGTTTCCCGGTATCCCGGTATCCCGGTTTCCCGGTTTCCCGGTATCCCGGTTTCCCGGTATCCCGGTATCCCGGTATCCCGGTATCCCGGTATCCCGGTTTCCCGGTATCCCGGTACCCCAGTATCCCGGTATCCCGGTATCCCGGAATCCCGGTTTCCCGGTTTCCCGGTATCCCGGTATCCCGGTATCCCGGTTTCCCGGTTTCCAGGTTTCCCGGTATCCCGGTCTCCCGGTATCCCGGTATCCCAGTATCCCGGTTTCCCAGTATCCCGGTATCCCGGTTTCCCGGTTTCCCGGTTTCCCGGTTTCCCGGTATCCCGGTATCCCGGTATCCCGGTTTCCCGGTTTCCCGGTATCCCGGTTTCCCGGTATCCCGGTATCCCGGTATCCCAGTTTCCCGGTATCCCGGTTTCCCGGTATCCCGGTATCCCAGTATCCCGGTATCCCGGTATCCCGGTTTCCCGGTTTCCCGGTATCCCTGTATCCCGGTATCCCGGTATCCCGGTATCCGGGTATCCCGGTTTCCCGGTTTCCCGGTTTCCCGGTTTCCCGGTATCCCGGTATCCCGGTATCCCGGTATCCCGGTTTCCCAGTTTCCCGGTTTCCCCGTTTCCCGGTATCCCGGTATCCCGGAATCCCGGTATCCCGGTATCCCGGTTTCCCGGTTTCCCGGTTTCCCGGTATCCCGGTATCCCGGTATCCCGGTATCTCGGTATCCCGGTTTCCTGGTTTCCCGGTTTCCTGGTTTCCCGGTATCCCGGTATCCCGGTATCCCGGTATCCCGGTATCCCGGTATCCCGGTATCCCGGTTTCTGGTTTCCCGGTTTCCCGGTATCCCGGTATCCCGGTATCCCGGTATCCCGGTTTCCCGGTTTCCCCGTTTCCCAGTTTCCCGGTTTCCCGGTTTCCCGGAATCCCGGAATCCGGGAATCCCGGTATCCCGGTATCCCGGTATCCCGGTATCCCGGTTTCCCGGTTTCCCGGTTTCCCGGTTTCTCGGTTTCCCGGTTTCCCGGTATCCCGGTATCCCGGTATCCCGGTATCCCGGTTTCCCGGTATCCCGGTTTCCCGGTTTCCAGGTTTCCCGGTTTCCCGGTTTCCCGGTTTCCCGGTATCCCGGTATCAGGGTATCCCGGTTTCCGGTTTCCCGGTATCCTGATTTCCCGGTATCCCGGTATCCCGGTATCCCGGTATCCCGGTATCCCGGTATCCCGGTATCCCGGTATCCCGGTTTCCCGGTTTCCCGGTATCCCGGTTTCCCGGTTTCCCGGTATCCCGGTATCCCGGTATCCCGGAATCCTGGTTTCCCGGTATCCCGGTATCCCGGTATCCCGGTATCCCGGTATCCCGGTATCCCGGTTTCCCGGTATCCCGGTATCCCGGTATCCCGGTATCCCGGTTTCCCGGTTTCCCGGTTTCCCGGTATCCCGGTATCCCGGTATCCCGGTATCCCGGAATCCTGGTTTCCCGGTATCCCGGTATCCCGGTATCCCGGTATCCCGGTATCCCGGTATCCCGGTATCCCGGTTTCTGGTTTCCCGGTTTCCCGGTATCCCGGTATCCCGGTATCCCGGTTTCCTGGTTTCCCGGTTTCCCCGTTTCCCGGTTTCCCGGTTTCCCGGTTTCCCGGTATCCCGGAATCCCGGTATCCCGGTATCCCGGTTTCCTGGTTTCCCGGTATCCCGGTATCCCGGTATCCCGGTATCCCGGTATCCCGGTATCCCGGTATCCGGGTATCCCGGTTTCCCGGTTTCCCGGTTTCCCGGTTTCCCGGTATCCCGGTATCCCGGTATCCCGGTTTCCCGGTTTCCCGGTTTCCCGGTATCCCGGTATCCCGGTATCCCGGAATCCTGGTTTCCCGGTATCCCGGCATCCCGGTATCCCGGTATCCCGGTTTCCCGGTTTCCCGGTATCCCGGTTTCCCGGTATCCCGGTATCCCGGTATCCCGGTATCCCGGTATCCCGGTTTCCCGGTTTCCCGGTTTCCCCGTTTCCCGGTAACCCGGTATCCCGGAATCCCGGTATCTCGGTATCCCAGTTTCCCGGTTTCCCGGTTTCCCGGTATCCCGGTATCCCGGTATCCCGGTATCTCGGTATCCCGGTTTCCTGGTTTCCCGGTTTCCTGGTTTCCCGGTATCCCTGTATCCCGGTATCCCGGTATCCCGGTATCCCGGTTTCTGGTTTCCCGGTTTCCCGGTATCCCGGTATCCCGGTATCCCGGTTTCCCGGTCTCCCCGTTTCCCAGTTTCCCGGTTTCCCGGTTTCCCGGAATCCCGGAATCCGGGAATCCCGGTATCCCGGTATCCCGGTATCCCGGTATCCCGGTATCCCGGTATCCCGGTTTCCCGGTTTCCCGGTTTCCCGGTTTCTCGGTTTCCCGGTTTCCCGGTATCCCGGTATCCCGGTATCCCGGTATCCCGGTATCCCGGTTTCCCGGTATCCCGGTTTCCCGGTTTCCAGGTTTCCCGGTTTTCCGGTTTCCCGGTTTCCCGGTATCCCGGTATCAGGGTATCCCGGTTTCCGGTTTCTCGGTATCCTGATTTCCCGGTATCCCGGTATCCCGGTATCCCGGTTTCCCGGTATCCCGGTATCCCAGTATCCCGGTTTCCCGGTATCCCGGTATCCCGGTATCCCGGTATCCCGGTTTCCCGGTTTCCCGGTTTCCCGGTATCCCGGTATCCCGGTTTCCCGGTTTCCCGGTTTCCCGGTTTCCCGGTATCCCGGTTTCCCGGTATCCCGGTATCCCGGTATCCCGGTATCCCGGTATCCCGGTATCCCGGTATGCCGGTTTCCCGGTTTCCCGGTATCCCGGTTTCCCGGTATCCCGGTATTCCGGTATCCCGGTATCCCGGCATCCCGGTTTCCCGGTATCCCGGTATCCCGGTATCCCGGTTTCCCGGTTTCCCGGTATCCCGGTATCCCGGTATCCCGGTATCCCGGGTTCCCGGTTTCCCGGTATCCCGGTTTCCCGGTATCCCAGTATCCCGGTATCCCGGTATCCCGGTTTCCCGGTATCCCGGTTTCCCGGTATCCCGGTATCCCGGTATCCCGGTATCCCGGTATCCCGGGTTCCCGGTTTCCCCGTTTCCCGGTTTCCCGGTATCCCGGTTTCCCGGTATCCCGGTATCCCGGAATCCGGTATCCGGTATCCCGGTATCCCGGTATCCCGGTATCCCGGTTTCCCGGTTTCCCGGTTTCTCGGTTTCCCGGTTTCCCGGTATCCCGGTATCCTGGTTTCCCGGTATCCCGGTATCCCGGTATCCCGGTATCCCGGTATCCCGGTATCCCGGTTTCCCGGTTTCCCGGTATCCCGGTATCCTGGTTCCCGGTATCCCCTCCCGGTATCCCGGTATCCCGGTATCCCGGTATCCCGGTATCCCGGTTTCCCGGTTTCCCGGTATCCGGTTTCCCGGTTATCCCGATATCCCGGTATCCCGGTATCCCGGTATCCGGTATCCCGGTATCCCGGTTTCCCGGTTTCCCGGTTTCCCGGTTTCCCGGTATCCCGGTATCCCGGTATCCCGGTATCCCGGTATCCCGGTATCCCGGTATCCCGGTTTCCCGGTATCCCGGTTTCCCGGTTTCCAGGTTTCCCGGTTTCTCGGTTTCCCGGTTTCCCGTATCCCGGTATCCCGGTATCCCGGTATCCC
>CANJKZ010000653.1:10000-43045 GCA_947471745.1 Closterium sp. Naga37s-1 | reverse complement strand
GGGTGCTGGAAAACGGGAGAATGGGGCAGGGTGCTGGAAAGCAGGAGAATGGGGCGGGGTGATGGAAAGTGGGAGAATGGGGAGGGGTGCTTGAAAGCGGGAGAATGGGGCGGGTGATGGAAACCGGGAGAATGAGGCGGGGTGATGGAAAGAGCTTGCCTGGTCCAAGAGCTTGCCTCGTCCAGGAGCATGAATGGTCCAAGAGCGTGCCTGGTCCAGGAGCTTGCCTCGTCAAGGAGCTTGCCTGTTCCAGGAGCTGGCCTGGTCCAGGAGCGTGCCTGGTCCTGGAGTGTGCCTGGTCTAGGAGCGTGCCTAGTCCAGGAGCTTGCCTCGTCCAGGAGCTTGCCTGGTCCAGGAGCTTGCCTGGTCCACGAGCTTGCCTGGTCCAGCAGCTTGCCTAGCTTAGGAGCGTGCGAGGTTTAGAAGCTTGCCTGGTCCAGGAGCTTGACTGGTCCAAGAGCATGCCTGGTCCAGGAGCTTGCCTGGTCCAAGAGCTTGCCTGGTCCAAGAGCTAGCTTGGTCCAGGAGCTTGCCTGGTCTAGGAGCTTGCCTGGTCTAGGAGCTTGGCTGGTCCAGGAGCGTGCCTGGTCCAGGAGCTTGCCTGGTCCAGGAGCTTGCCTGGTCCAGGAGCTTGCCTGGTCCAGGAGCTTGGCTGGTCCAAGAGCTTGCCTGGTCCAGGAGCTTGCCTGGTCCAAGAGCTTGCCTGGTCCAGGAGGTTGCCTGGTCCAGGAGCTTGCCTGGTCCAGGATCTTGCCTGGTCCAGGATCTTGCTTGGTCCAGGAGCGTGCCTGGTCCAAGAGCTTGCCTGGTCATGGAGCTTGTCTGGTCCAGGAGCTTGCCTGGTCCAGGAGCTTGCCTGGTCCAGGAGCTTTCCTGGTCTAGGAGCTTGCCTGGTCCAGGAGCTTGCCTGTTCCAGGAGCTTGCCTAGTCCAGGAGCTTGCCTGGTCCAGGAGCTTGCCTGGTCCAGGGGCTTGCCTGGTCCAAGAGCTTGCCTGGTCCAAGAGCTTGCCTGGTCCAGGAGCTTGCCTGGTCCAAGAGCTTGCCTGGTCCAAGAGCTTGCCTGGTCCAGGAGCTTGCCTGGTCCATGAGCTTGCCTGGTCCAGGATCTTGCCTGGTCCAGTAGCTTGCCTGTTCCAGGAGCGTGCCTGGTCCAGGAGCTTGCCTGGTCCAGGAGCTTGCTTGGTCCAGGAGCTTGCCTGGTCCAGGAGCGTGCCTGGTCCAGGAGCTTGCCTGGTCTAGGAGCTTGCCTGGTCTAGGAGCTTGCCTGGTCCAGGAGCGTGCCAGGTCCAGGAGCTTGCCTGGTCTAGGAGCTTGCCTGGTCCAGGAGCTTGCGTGGTCCAGGAGCTTGCCTGGTCCAGGAGCTTGCCTGGTCCAGGAGTTTGCGTGGTCCAGGAGCATGCCTGGTCCAGGAGCTTGCCTGGCCCAAGAGCTTGCTTTGTCCAGGAGCTTGCCTGGTCCAAGAGCTTGCCTGGTCCAGGAGCTTGCCTGGTCCAGGAGCTTGTGTGATCGAGGACCTTGCCTGGTCCAGGAGCTTGCCTGGTTAGGAGCTTACCTAGTCCAAGAGCTTGCCTGGTCAAAGGGCTTGCCTGGTCCAGGAGCTTGCCTAGTCCAAGAGCTTGCCTGGTCCAAGAGCTAGCCTGGTCCAGGAGCTTGCCTGGTCCAAGAGCTTGCCTGGTCTAGGAGCTTGCCTGGTCCAGGAGCGTGCCTGGTCCAGGAGCTTGCCTGGTCCAAGAGCTTGCCTGGTCCAGGAGCTTGCCTGGTCCAAGAGCTTGCCTGGTCCAAGAGCTTGCCTGGTCCAGGAGCTTGCCTGGTCCATGAGCTTGCCTGGTCCAGGATCTTGCCTGGTCCAGTAGCTTGCCTGTTCCAGCAGCGTGCCTGGTCCAGGAGCTTGCCTGGTCCAGGAGCTTGCTTGGTCCAGGAGCTTGCCTGGTCCAGGAGCTTGCCTGGTCCAAGAGCTTTCCTGGTCCAAGAGCTTGCCTCGTCCAGGAGCTTGCCTGGTCCTAGAGCTTGCATGTTCCAGGAGCTTGCCTGGTCCTGGAGCTTGCCTGGTCCAAGAGCTTGCCTGGTCCAGGAGCGTGCCTGGTCCAAGAGCTTGCCTGGTCCAGAAGTTTGCCTCGTCCAGGAGCTTGCCTGGTCGAGGAGCTTGCCTGGTCTAGGAGCATGCCTGGTCAAGGAGCTTGCCTGGTCCAGCAGCTTGTCTCGTCCAGGAGCTTGCCTGGTGAAGGAGCATGCCTGGTCCAGGAGCTTGCCTGGTCCAGGAGCTTGCCTGGTCAAGAGCTTGCCTGGTTCAAGAGCTTGCCTGGTCCAAGAGCTTGCCTCGTCCAGGAGCTTGCCTGGTCCAGGAGCTTGCCTGGTCCAGGAGCTTGCCTGGTCCAGGAGCTTGCCTGGTCCAGGAGCGTGCCTGGTCCACGAGCTTGCCTGGTCCAGGAGCTTGCCTGGTCCAGGAGCTTGCCTGGTCCAGGAGCTTGCCTGGTCAAGGAGCTTGCGTGGTCCAGGAGCTTGCGTGGTCCACGAGCTTGCCAGGTCCAGGAGCTTGCCTGGTCCAGGAGCGTGCCTGGTCAAGGAGCGTGCCTGGTCCAGGAGCTTGCCTGGTCCAGCAGCTTGCCTGGTCCAGGAGCTTGCCTGGTCCAGGAGCTTGCCAGGTCCAGGAGCTTGCCTGGTCCAGGAGCGTGCCTGGTCAAGGAGCGTGCCTGGTCCAGGAGCTTGCCTGGTCCAGGAGCTTGCCTGGTCCAGGAGCGTGCCTGGTCTAGGAGCTGGCCTGGTCCAGCAGCTTGCCTGGTCCAGGAGCTTGCCTGGTGAAGGAGCTTGCCTGGTCCAGGAGCTTGCCTGGTCCAGGAGCTTGCCTGGTCCAGGAGCTTTCCTGGTCCAGGAGCTTGCCTGGTCCAGGAGCTTGCCTGGTCTAGGAGCTTGCCAGGTCCAGGATCTTGCCTGGTCCAGGATCTTGCCTAGTCCTGGAGCGTGCCTGGTCCAGGAGATTGCCTGGTCCAGGAGCTTGCTTGGTCCATGAGCTTGCCTGGTCCAGGAGCCTGCCTGGTCCAGGAGCTTGCTTGGTCCAAGAGCTTGCTTGGTCCAAGAGCTTGCCTGGTCCAGGAGCATGCCTGGTCCAAGAGCTTGCCTGGTCCAGGAGCTTGCGTGGTCAAGGAGCTTGCCTGGTCCAGGAGCTGGCCTGGTCAAGGAGCGTGCCTGGTCCAGGAGTGTGCCTGGTCCAGGAGCGTGCCTAGTCCAGGAGCTTGCCTTGTCCAGGAGCTTGCCTGGTCCAGGAGCTTGCCTGGTCCAGGAGCTTGCCTGGTCCAAGAGCTTGCCTGGTCCAGGAGCATGCCTGGTCTAAGAGCTTGCCTGGTCCAGGAGCTTGCCTGGTCTAGGAGCTTGCCTGGTCCAGGAGCTGGCCTGGTCCAGGAGCGTGTCTGGTCCAGGAGTGTGCATGGTCCAGGAGCGTGCCTGGTCCAGGAGCTTGCCTTGCCCAGGAGCTTGCCTGGTCCAGGAGCTTGCCTTGTCCAGGAGCTTGCCTGGTCAGGAGCATGCGTGGTCCAGGAGCTTGCCTGATCCAGGAGCTTGTCTGGTCCAGGAGCTTGCCTGGTCGAGGAGCTTGCCTGGTACAGGAGCTTACCTGGTCAAGGAGCTTGCCTGGTCCAAGAGTTTGCCTGGTCCAAGAGCTTGCCAGGTCCAGGAGCTTGCCTGGTCCAGGAGCGTGCCTGGTCCAGGAGCGTGCCTGGTCCAGGAGCGTGCCTGGTCCAGGAGCTTGCCTGGTCCCGGAGCTTGCCTGGTCCAGGAGCGTGCCTGGTCCAGGAGCTTGCCTGGTCCAGCAGCTTGCCTGGTCCAGGAGCTTGCGTGGTCCAGGAGCTTGCCTGGTCCAGGAGCTTGCCTGGTCCAAGAGTGTGCCTGGTCCAGAATTGTGCCTGGACTAGGAGCTTGCCTGGTTCAGGAGCTTGCCTAGTCCAGGAGCTTGCCTCGTGCAAGAGCTTGCCTGGTCCAGGAGCTTGCCTGGTCTAGGAGCTTCCCTGGTCCAGTAGCTTGTCTGGTCCAGGAGCTTGCCTTGTCAAGAAGCTTGCCTGGTCCAGGAGCGTGCCTGGTCCAGGAGCTTGCCTGGTCTAGGAGCTTGCCTGGTCCAGGAGCTTGCCTGGTCTAGGAGCTTGCCTGGTCCAGGAGCGTGCCTGGTTCAGGAGCTTGCCTGGTCCAGGAGCTTGCCTGGTCCAGGAGCTTGCCTGGTCCAGGAGCATGCCTGGTCCAAGAGTGTGCCTGGTCCAGTATTGTGCCTGGACTAGGAGCTTGCCTGGTTCAGGAGCTTGCCTAGTCCAGGAGCTTGCCTCGTGGAAGAGCTTGCCTGGTCCAGGAGCTTGCCTGGTCTAGGAGCTTGCCTGTTCCAGGAGCTCGCCTGGTCCAGGAGCTTGCCTGGTCAAGAAGCTTGCCTGGTCCAGGAGCGTGCCTGGTCCAGGAGCTTGCCTGGTCTAGGAGCTTGCCTGGTCCAGGAGCTTGCCTGGTCTAGGAGCTTGCCTGGTCCAGGAGCGTGCCTGGTCCAGGAGCTTGCCTGGTCCAGGAGCTTGCCAGGTCCAGGAGCTTGCCTGGTCCATGAGCATGCCTGATCCAGGAGCTTACCTGGTGAAGGAGCTTGCCTGGTCCAGGAGCTTGCCTGGTCCAAGAGCTTGCCTGGTCCAAGAGCTAGCCTGGTCCAAGAGCTTGCCTGGTCCTGGAGCTTGCGTGGTCAAGGAGCTTGCGTGGTCCAAGAGTGTGCCTGGTCCAGAATTGTGCCTGGACTAGGAGCTTGCGTGGTTCGGGAGCTTGCCTAGTCCAGGAGCTTGCCTAGTCCAGGAGCTTGCCTGGTCCAGGAGCTTGCCTGGTCCAGGAGCTTGCTTGGTCCAGGAGCTTGCCTGGTCCAGGAGCGTGCCTGGTCCAGGAGCTTGCCTGGTCTAGGAGCTTGCCTGGTCTAGGAGCTTGCCTGGTCCAGGAGTGTGCCAGGTCCAGGAGCTTGCCTGGTCTAGGAGCTTGCCTGGTCCAGGAGCTTGCGTGGTCCAGGAGCTTGCCTGGTCCAGGAGCTTGCCTGTTCCAGGAGCGTGCTTGGTCTCGGAGCTTGCCAGGTCGAGGAGCTTGCTTGGTCCAGGAGCTTACCTAGTCCAGGAGCTTGCCTGGTCCAGAAGCTTGCCTGGTTCAGGAGCTTGCCTGGTCCAGGAGCTTGCCTGGTCCAGGAGTTTGCGTGGTCCAGGAGCGTGCCTGGTCCAAGAGCTTGCCTGGTCCAGGAGCTTTCCTTCTTCGAGAGCTTGCCATGTCCAGGAGCTTGCCTGGTCCAGGAGCTTGCATGTTCCAGAAGCTTGCCTGGTCCAGGAGCTTGCCAGGTCCAAGAGCTTGCCTGGTCCATGAGCGTGCCTGGTCCAAGAGCTTGCCTGGTCCAGAAGCTTGCCTGGTCCAGGAGCTTGCCTGGTCCAGGAGCTTGCCTGGTCCAGGAGTTTGCGTGGTCCAGGAGCATGCCTGGTCCAGGAGCTTGCCTGGCCCAAGAGCTTGCTTTGTCCAGGAGCTTGCCTGGTCCAAGAGCTTGCCTGGTCCAGGAGCTTGCCTGGTCCAGGAGCTTGTGTGATCGAGGACCTTGCCTGGTCCAGGAGCTTGCCTGGTTAGGAGCTTACCTAGTCCAAGAGCTTGCCTGGTCAAAGGGCTTGCCTGGTCCAGGAGCTTGCCTAGTCCAAGAGCTTGCCTGGTCCAAGAGCTAGCCTGGTCCAGGAGCTTGCCTGGTCCCAGAGCTTGCCTGGTCTAGGAGCTTGCCTGGTCCAGGAGCGTGCCTGGTCCAGGAGCTTGCCTGGTCCAAGAGCTTGCCTGGTCCAGGAGCTTGCCTGGTCCAAGAGCTTGCCTGGTCCAAGAGCTTGCCTGGTCCAGGAGCTTGCCTGGTCCATGAGCTTGCCTGGTCCAGGATCTTGCCTGGTCCAGTAGCTTGCCTGTTCCAGGAGCGTGCCTGGTCCAGGAGCTTGCCTGGTCCAGGAGCTTGCTTGGTCCAGGAGCTTGCCTTGTCCAGGAGCTTGCCTGGTCCAAGAGCTTTCCTGGTCCAAGAGCTTGCCTCGTCCAGGAGCTTGCCTGGTCCTAGAGCTTGCATGTTCCAGGAGCTTGCCTGGTCCTGGAGCTTGCCTGGTCCAAGAGCTTGCCTGGTCCAGGAGCGTGCCTGGTCCAAGAGCTTGCCTGGTCCAGAAGTTTGCCTCGTCCAGGAGCTTGCCTGGTCGAGGAGCTTGCCTGGTCTAGGAGCATGCCTGGTCAAGGAGCTTGCCTGGTCCAGCAGCTTGTCTCGT
Organism: Closterium sp. Naga37s-1; assembly: GCA_947471745.1. Taxonomy (NCBI): domain Eukaryota; kingdom Viridiplantae; phylum Streptophyta; class Zygnematophyceae; order Desmidiales; family Closteriaceae; genus Closterium; species Closterium sp. Naga37s-1. The sequence continues at coordinate 36,782 of CANJKZ010000653.1, read as the reverse complement.
CCAGGAGCTTGCCTGGTGAAGGAGCATGCCTGGTCCAGGAGCTTGCCTGGTCCAGGAGCTTGCCTGGTCAAGAGCTTGCCTGGTTCAAGAGCTTGCCTGGTCCAAGAGCTTGCCTCGTCCAGGAGCTTGCCTGGTCCAGGAGCTTGCCTGGTCCAGGAGCTTGCCTGGTCCAGGAGCTTGCCTGGTCCAGGAGCGTGCCTGGTCCACGAGCTTGCCTGGTCCAGGAGCTTGCCTGGTCCAGGAGCTTGCCTGGTCCAGGAGCTTGCCTGGTCAAGGAGCTTGCGTGGTCCAGGAGCTTGCGTGGTCCACGAGCTTGCCAGGTCCAGGAGCTTGCCTGGTCCAGGAGCGTGCCTGGTCAAGGAGCGTGCCTGGTCCAGGAGCTTGCCTGGTCCAGCAGCTTGCCTGGTCCAGGAGCTTGCCTGGTCCAGGAGCTTGCCAGGTCCAGGAGCTTGCCTGGTCCAGGAGCGTGCCTGGTCAAGGAGCGTGCCTGGTCCAGGAGCTTGCCTGGTCCAGGAGCTTGCCTGGTCCAGGAGCGTGCCTGGTCTAGGAGCTGGCCTGGTCCAGCAGCTTGCCTGGTCCAGGAGCTTGCCTGGTGAAGGAGCTTGCCTGGTCCAGGAGCTTGCCTGGTCCAGGAGCTTGCCTGGTCCAGGAGCTTTCCTGGTCCAGGAGCTTGCCTGGTCCAGGAGCTTGCCTGGTCTAGGAGCTTGCCAGGTCCAGGATCTTGCCTGGTCCTGGAGCGTGCCTGGTCCACGAGATTGCCTGGTCCAGGAGCTTGCTTGGTCCATGAGCTTGCCTGGTCCAGGAGCCTGCCTGGTCCAGGAGCTTGCTTGGTCCAAGAGCTTGCTTGGTCCAAGAGCTTGCCTGGTCCAGGAGCATGCCTGGTCCAAGAGCTTGCCTGGTCCAGGAGCTTGCGTGGTCAAGGAGCTTGCCTGGTCCAGGAGCTGGCCTGGTCAAGGAGCGTGCCTGGTCCAGGAGTGTGCCTGGTCCAGGAGCGTGCCTAGTCCAGGAGCTTGCCTTGTCCAGGAGCTTGCCTGGTCCAGGAGCTTGCCTGGTCCAGGAGCTTGCCTGGTCCAAGAGCTTGCCTGGTCCAGGAGCATGCTTGGTCTAAGAGCTTGCCTGGTCCAGGAGCTTGCCTGGTCTAGGAGCTTGCCTGGTCCAGGAGCTGGCCTGGTCCAGGAGCGTGTCTGGTCCAGGAGTGTGCATGGTCCAGGAGCGTGCCTGGTCCAGGAGCTTGCCTTGCCCAGGAGCTTGCCTGGTCCAAGAGCTTGCCTTGTCCAGGAGCTTGCCTGGTCAGGAGCATGCGTGGTCCAGGAGCTTGCCTGGTCCAGGAGCTTGACTGGTCCAAGAGCTTGCCTGATCCAGGAGCTTGTCTGGTCCAGGAGCTTGCCTGGTCGAGGAGCTTGCCTGGTACAGGAGCTTACCTGGTCAAGGAGCTTGCCTGGTCCAAGAGTTTGCCTGGTCCAAGAGCTTGCCAGGTCCAGGAGCTTGCCTGGTCCAGGAGCGTGCCTGGTCCAGGAGCGTGCCTGGTCCAGGAGCGTGCCTGGTCCAGGAGCTTGCCTGGTCCCGGAGCTTGCCTGGTCCAGGAGCGTGCCTGGTCCAGGAGCTTGCCTGGTCCAGCAGCTTGCCTGGTCCAGGAGCTTGCGTGGTCCAGGAGCTTGCCTGGTCCAGGAGCTTGCCTGGTCCAAGAGTGTGCCTGGTCCAGAATTGTGCCTGGACCAGGAGCTTGCCTGGTTCAGGAGCTTGCCTAGTCCAGGAGCTTGCCTCGTGCAAGAGCTTGCCTGGTCCAGGAGCTTGCCTGGTCTAGGAGCTTCCCTGGTCCAGTAGCTTGTCTGGTCCAGGAGCTTGCCTTGTCAAGAAGCTTGCTTGGTCCAGGAGCGTGCCTGGTCCAGGAGCTTGCCTGGTCTAGGAGCTTGCCTGGTCCAGGAGCTTGCCTGGTCTAGGAGCTTGCCTGGTCCAGGAGCGTGCCTGGTTCAGGAGCTTGCCTGGTCCAGGAGCTTGCCTGGTCCAGGAGCTTGCCTGGTCCAGGAGCATGCCTGGTCCAAGAGTGTGCCTGGTCCAGTATTGTGCCTGGACTAGGAGCTTGCCTGGTTCAGGAGCTTGCCTAGTCCAGGAGCTTGCCTCGTGGAAGAGCTTGCCTGGTCCAGGAGCTTGCCTGGTCTAGGAGCTTGCCTGTTCCAGGAGCTCGCCTGGTCCAGGAGCTTGCCTGGTCAAGAAGCTTGCCTGGTCCAGGAGCATGCCTGGTCCAGGAGCTTGCCTGGTCTAGGAGCTTGCCTGGTCCAGGAGCTTGCCTGGTCTAGGAGCTTGCCTGGTCCAGGAGCGTGCCTGGTCCAGGAGCTTGCCTGGTCCAGGAGCTTGCCAGGTCCAGGAGCTTGCCTGGTCCATGAGCATGCCTGATCCAGGAGCTTACCTGGTGAAGGAGCTTGCCTGGTCCAGGAGCTTGCCTGGTCCAAGAGCTTGCCTGGTCCAAGAGCTAGCCTGGTCCAAGAGCTTGCCTGGTCCTGGAGCTTGCGTGGTCAAGGAGCTTGCGTGGTCCAAGAGTGTGCCTGGTCCAGAATTGTGCCTGGACTAGGAGCTTGCCTGGTTGAGGAGCTTGCCTAGTCCAGGAGCTTGCCTCGTGCAAGAGCTTGCCTGGTCCAGGAGCTTGCCTGGTCTAGGAGCTTGCCTGGTCCAGGAGCTTGTATGGTCGAGGAGCTTGCCTTGTCAAGAAGCTTGCCTGGTCCAGGAGCGTGCCTGGTCCAAGAGCTTGCCTGGTCTAGGAGCTTGCCTGGTCCAGGAGCTTGCCTGGTCTAGGAGCTTGCCTGGTCCAGGAGCGTGCCTGGTCCAGGAGCTTGCCTGGTCCAGGAGCTTGCCTAGTCCAGGAGCTTGCTTGGTCCAGGAGCATGCCTGGTCCAAGAGTGTGCCTGGTCCAGTATTGTGCCTGGACTAGGAGCTTGCCTGGTTCAGGAGCTTGCCTAGTCCAGGAGCTTGCCTCGTGGAAGAGCTTGCCTGGTCCAGGAGCTTGCCTGGTCTAGGAGCTTGCTTGTTCCAGGAGCTTGCCTGGTCCAGGAGCTTGCCTGGTCAAGAAGCTTGCCTGGTCCAGGAGCGTGCCTGGTCCAGGAGCTTGCCTGGTCTAGGAGCTTGCCTGGTCCAGGAGCTTGCCTGGTCTAGGAGCTTGCCTGGTCCAGGAGCGTGCCTGGTCCAGGAGCTTGCCTGGTCCAGGAGCTTGCGTGGTCCAGGAGCTTGCCTGGTCCAGGAGCATGCCTGATCCAGGAGCTTACCTGGTGAAGGAGCTTGCCTGGTCCAAGAGCTTGCCTGGTCCAAGAGCTAGCCTGGTCCAAGAGCTTGCCTGGTCCTGGAGCTTGCCTGGTCCAAGAGCTTGCCTGGTCCTGGAGCTTGCCTGGTCCAGGAGCTTGCCTGGTCCAGGAGCTTGCCTGGTGCAGGAGCTTGCCTGGTCCAGGAGCTTGCCTGGTCCAGGAGCTTGCCTGGTCAAGGACCTTGCCTGGTCCAGGATCTTGCCTGTTCAGGAGCTTGCCTGGTCCAGGAGCTTGCCTGGTCCAGGAGCTTGCCTGGTCCAAGAGCTTGCCTGGTCCAGGAGCTTGCCTGGTCCAAGAGCTTGCCTGGTCCAGGAGCTTGCTTGGTCGAGGAGCTTGTGTGGTCCAGGACCTTGCCTGGTCCAGGAGCTTGCCTAGTCCAAGAGCTTGCCTGGTCAAATGGCTTGCCTGGTCCAGGAGCTTGCCTGGTCCAAGAGCTTGCCTGGTCCAAGAGCTAGGCTGGTCAAGGAGCTTGCCTGGTCCAGGAGCGTGCCTGGTCTAGGAGCTTGCCTGGTCCAGGAGCTTGCCTGGTCCAGGAGCTTGCCTGGTCCAGGAGCATGCCTGGTCCAAGAGTGTGCCTGGTCCAGAATTATGCCTGGACTAGGAGCTTGCCTGGTTCAGGAGCTTTCCTAGTCCAGGAGCTTGCCTCGTGCAAGAGCTTGCCTGGTCCAGGAGCTTGCCTGGTCTAGGAGTTTGCCTGGTCCAGGAGCTTGCCTGGTCCAGGAGCTTGCCTGGTCAAGAAGCTTGCCTGGTCCAGGAGCGTGCCTGGTCCAGGAGCTTGCCTGGTCTAGGAGCTTGCCTGGTCCAGGAGCTTGCCTGGTCTAGGAGCTTGCCTGGTCCAGGAGCGTGCCTGGTCCAGGGGCTTGCCTGATCCAGGAGCTCGGCTGGTCCAGGAGCTTGTCTGGTCCAAGAGCTTACCTGGTCCAAGAGCTAGCCTGGTCCAAGAGCTTGCCTGGTCCTGGAGCTTGCCTGGTCCAGGAGCTTGCCTGGTCCTAGAGCTTGCCTGGTCCAGGAGCTTGCCTGGTCCAGGAGCTTGCCTGGTGCAGGAGCTTGCCTGGTCCAGGAGCTTGCCTGATCCAAGAGCTTGCCTGGTCTTGGAGCTTGCCTGGTCTCTGAGCTTGCCTGGTCCAGGACCTTGCCTGGACAAGGAGCTTGCCTGGTCCAGGAGCTTGCCTGGTCCAGGAGCTTGCCTGGTCCAAGAGCTTGCCTGGTCCAGGAGCTTACCTGGTCCAGGAGCTTTCCTGGTCCAGGAGCTTTCCTGGTCCAGGAGCTTGCATGGTCCAGGAGCTTGCCTGGTCCGGGATCTTGCCTGGTCCAGGATCTTGTCTGGTCCAGGAGCGTGCCTAGTCTAGGAGCTTGCCTGGTCCAGGAGCTTGCCTGGTCCAGGAGCTTGCCTGGTCTAGGAGCGTGCCTGGTCCAGGAGCTTGCCTGTTCCAAGAGCTTGCCTTGTCCAAGAGCTTGCCTTGTCCAGGAGCATGCCCGGTCCAAGAGCTTGCCTGGTCTAGGAGCTTGCTTGGTCCAGGAGCTGGCCTGGTCCAGGAGCGTGCCTGGTCCATGAGTGTGCTGGTCCAGGAGCGTGCCTAGTCCAGGAGCTTGCTTGGTCCATGAGCTTGACTAGTCCAGGAGCTTGCCTAGTCCAGGAGCTTGCCTGGTCCAGCAGCTTGCCTAGTCCAGGAGCGTGCGAGGTCCACAAGCTTGCCTGGTCCAGGAGCTTGACTGGTCTAGGAGCTTGCCTGGTCCAAGAGCGTGCCTGGTCTAGGAGCTTGCCTGGTCCAGGAGCTTGCCTGGTCCAGGAGATTGCGTGGTCCAGGAGCTTTCCTGGTCCAGGAGCTTGCCTGGTCCTGGAGCTTGGCTGGTCCAGGATCTTGCCTAGTCCAGGATCATGTCTGGTCCAGGAGCGTGCCTGGTCCAGGAGCTTGCCTGGTCCAGGAGCTTGCCTAGTCCAGGAGCTTGCCTGGTCTAGGAGCTTGCCTGGTCCAAGAGCTTGCCTGGTCCAAGAGCTCGCCTGGACCAAGAGCTTGCCGGGTCCAGGAGCTTGCCTGGTCCAGGAGCTTGCCTGGTCCAGGAGCGTGCCAGGTCCAGGAGCTTGCTTGGTCCAGGAGCTTTCCTGGTCAAGGAGCTTGCCTGGTCTAGGAGCTTTCTTGGTCCAAGAGCTTTCCTGGTCCAGGAGCTTGCCTGGTCCAGGAGCTTGCATGTTGCAGGAGCTTGCCTGGTCCAGGTGCTTGCCTGGTCCAAGAGCTTGCCTGGTCCAGAAGCTTGCTTGGTCCAGGAGCTTGCCTGGTCCAAGAGCTTGCATGGTCTAGGAGCTTGCCTGGTCCAGGAGCATGCCTGGTCCAGGAGCTTGCCTGGTCCAGCAGCTTGCCTGGTCCAGGAGCTTGCCTGGTTCAGGAGCTTGCCTGGTCCAGGAGCGTGCCTGGTCCAGGAGCTTGCCTGGTCCAGGAGCTTGCCTGGTCCAGGAGCTTGCCTGGTCCAGGAGCTTGCCTGGTCCAGGAGCTTGCCTGGTCCAGGAGCTTGCCTGGTCCAAGAGCTTGCCTGGTCCAGGAGCTTGGCTGGTCCAGGAGCTTTCCTGGTCCAGGAGCTTGCCTGGTCCAGGAGCTTGCCTGGTCCAGGAGCTTGGCTGGTCCAGGATCTTGTTTGGTCCAGGAGCGTGCCTGGTCCAGGAGCTTGCCTGGTCAAGGCGCTTGCCTGGTCCAGGAGCTGGCCTCGTCAAGGCGCTTGCCTGGTCCAGGAGCTGGCCTGGTCCAGGAGCTGGCCTGGTCCAGGAGCGTGCCTGGTCCAGGAACGTGCCTGGTCCAGGAGTGTGCCTCGTCCAGGAACGTGCCTAGTCCAGGAGCTTGCCTGGTCCAGGAGCTTGCCTGGTCCAGGAGCATGCCTGGTCCAGGAGCTTGCCTGCTCCAGCAGCTTGCCTAGTCCAGGAGCGTGCGAGGTCCAGAAGCTTGCCTGGTCCTGGAGCTTAACTGATCCAAGAGCTTGCCTGGTCCACGAGCTTGCCTGGTCCAGGAGCTTGCCTGATCCAGGAGCGTGCCTGGTCCAGGAGCTTGCCTGGTCCAGGAGCTTGCCTGGTCCAGGAGCTTGCCTGGTTTAGGAGCGTGCCTGGTCCAGGAGCTTGCCTGGTCCAGGAGCGTGCCTGGTCCACGAGCTTGCCTGGTCCAGGAGCTTGACTGGTCAAGGAGCTTGCCTGGTCCAGGAGCTTGCCTGGTCCAGGAGCTTGCCTGGTTCAAGAGCTTGCCTGGTCCAAGAGCTTGCCTGGTCTAGGAGCTTGCCTGGTCTAGGAGCTTGCCTGGTCCAAGAGCTTGCCTGGTCCAGGAGCTTGCCTGGTCCAGGAGCTTGCCTGGTCCAGAAGCTTGCCTGGTCCAGGAGCTTGCCTAGTCCTGGAGCTTGCCTGGTCCAGGAGCTTGCCTGGTCCACGAGCGTGTCTGGTCAAAGAGCTTGCCTGGTCCAGGAGCTTGCCTGGTCCAGGAGCTTGCCTGGTCCTGGAGCTTGCCTGGTCCAGAAGCTTGCCTGGTCCAGGAGCTTGCCTGGTCGAAGAGCTTGCCTGGTCCAGGAGCTTTCCTGGTCCAGGAGCTTGCCTGGTCCAGGAGCTTGCCTGGTCCAGGAGCTTGCCTGGTCCAGGAGCTTGCCTGGTCCAAGAGCTTGCCTGGTCCAGGAGCTTACCTGGTCCAGGAGCTTTCCTGGTCCAGGAGCTTTCCTGGTCCAGGAGCTTGCCTGGTCCAGGAGATTGCCTTGTCCGGGATCTTGCCTGATCCAGGATCTTGTCTGGTCCAGGAGCGTGCCTAGTCCAGGAGCTTGCCTGGTCCAAGAGCTTGTCTGGTCCAGGAGCTTATCTGGTCTAGGAGCTTGCCTGGTCGAGGAGCTTGCCTGGTCCAAGAGCTTGCCTGGTCCAAGAGCTTGCCTTGTCCAGGAGCATGCCCGGTCCAAGAGCTTGCCTGGTCCAGGAGCTTGCCTCGTCAAGGAGCTTGCTTGGTGCAGGAGCTGGCCTGGTCCAGGAGCGTGCCTGGTCCAGGAGTGTGCTGGTCCAGGAGCGTGCCTAGTCCAGGAGCTTGCTTGGTCCAGGAGCTTGGCTGGTCTAGGAGCTCGCCTGGTCCAGGAGCTTGCCTGGTCCAGGAGCTTGCCTGGTTCAAGAGCTTGCCTGGTCCAAGAGCTTGCCTGGTCTAGGAGCTTGCCTGGTCTAGGAGCTTGCCTGGTCCAAGAGCTTGCCTGGTCCAGGAGCTTGCCTGGTCCAGGAGCTTGCTTGGTCCAGAAGCTTGCCTGGTCCAGAAGCTTGCCTAGTCCTGGAGCTTGCCTGGTCCAGGAGCTTGCCTGGTCCAGGAGCGTGTCTGGTCAAAGAGCTTGCCTGGTCCTGGAGCTTGCCTGGTCCAGGAGCTTGCCTGGTCCTGGAGCTTGCCTGGTCCAGAAGCTTGCCTGGTCCATGAGCTTGCCTGGTCGAAGAGCTTGCCTGGTCCAGAAGCTTGCCTGGTCCAAGAGCTTGCCTGGTCCAGGAGCTTGCTTGGTCGAGGAGCTTGTGTGGTCCAGGACCTTGCCTGGTCCAGGAGCTTGCCTAGTCCAAGAGCTTGCCTGGTCAAATGGCTTGCCTGGTCCAGGAGCTTGCCTGGTCCAAGAGCTTGCCTGGTCCAAGAGCTAGGCTGGTCAAGGAGCTTGCCTGGTCCAGGAGCGTGCCTGGTCTAGGAGCTTGCCTGGTCCAGGAGCTTGCCTGGTCCAGGAGCTTGCCTGGTCCAGGAGCATGCCTGGTCCAAGAGTGTGCCTGGTCCAGAATTATGCCTGGACTAGGAGCTTGCCTGGTTCAGGAGCTTTCCTAGTCCAGGAGCTTGCCTCGTGCAAGAGCTTGCCTGGTCCAGGAGCTTGCCTGGTCTAGGAGTTTGCTTGGTCCAGGAGCTTGCCTGGTCCAGGAGCTTGCCTGGTCAAGAAGCTTGCCTGGTCCAGGAGCGTGCCTGGTCCAGGAGCTTGCCTGGTCTAGGAGCTTGCCTGGTCCAGGAGCTTGCCTGGTCTAGGAGCTTGCCTGGTCCAGGAGCGTGCCTGGTCCAGGAGCTTGCCTGATCCAGGAGCTCGGCTGGTCCAGGAGCTTGTCAGGTCCAAGAGCTTACCTGGTCCAAGAGCTAGCCTGGTCCAAGAGCTTGCCTGGTCCTGGAGCTTGCCTGGTCCAGGAGCTTGCCTGGTCCTAGAGCTTGCCTGGTCCAGGAGCTTGCCTGGTCCAGGAGCTTGCCTGGTGCAGGAGCTTGCCTGGTCCAGGAGCTTGCCTGGTCCAAGAGCTTGCCTGGTCTTGGAGCTTGCCTGGTCTCTGAGCTTGCCTGGTCCAGGACCTAGCCTGGACAAGGAGCTTGCCTGGTCCAGGAGCTTGCCTGGTCCAGGAGCTTGCCTGGTCCAAGAGCTTTCCTGGTCCAGGAGCTTTCCTGGTCCAGGAGCTTGCATGGTCCAGGAGCTTGCCTGGTCCGGGATCTTGCCTGGTCCAGGATCTTGTCTGGTCCAGGAGCGTGCCTAGTCTAGGAGCTTGCCTGGTCCAGGAGCTTGCCTGGTCCAGGAGCTTGCCTGGTCTAGGAGCGTGCCTGGTCCAGGAGCTTGCCTGTTCCAAGAGCTTGCCTTGTCCAAGAGCTTGCCTTGTCCAGGAGCATGCCCGGTCCAAGAGCTTGCCTGGTCTAGGAGCTTGCTTGGTCCAGGAGCTGGCCTGGTCCAGGAGCGTGCCTGGTCCATGAGTGTGCTGGTCCAGGAGCGTGCCTAGTCCAGGAGCTTGCTTGGTCCATGAGCTTGGCTAGTCCAGGAGCTTGCCTAGTCCAGGAGCTTGCCTGGTCCAGCAGCTTGCCTAGTCCAGGAGCGTGCGAGGTCCACAAGCTTGCCTGGTCCAGGAGCTTGACTGGTCTAGGAGCTTGCCTGGTCCAAGAGCGTGCCTGGTCTAGGAGCTTGCCTGGTCCAGGAGCTTGCCTGGTCCAGGAGATTGCGTGGTCCAGGAGCTTTCCTGGTCCAGGAGCTTGCCTGGTCCTGGAGCTTGGCTGGTCCAGGATCTTGCCTAGTCCAGGATCATGTCTGGTCCAGGAGCGTGCCTGGTCCAGGAGCTTGCCTGGTCCAGGAGCTTGCCTAGTCCAGGAGCTTGCCTGGTCTAGGAGCTTGCCTGGTCCAAGAGCTTGCCTGGTCCAAGAGCTCGCCTGGACCAAGAGCTTGCCGGGTCCAGGAGCTTGCCTGGTCCAGGAGCTTGCCTGGTCCAGGAGCGTGCCAGGTCCAGGAGCTTGCTTGGTCCAGGAGCTTGCCTGGTCAAGGAGCTTGCCTGGTCTAGGAGCTTTCTTGGTCCAAGAGCTTGCCTGGTCCAGGAGCTTGCCTGGTCCAGGAGCTTGCATGTTGCAGGAGCTTGCCTGGTCCAGGTGCTTGCCTGGTCCAAGAGCTTGCCTGGTCCAGAAGCTTGCTTGGTCCAGGAGCTTGCCTGGTCCAGGAGCTTGCATGGTCTAGGAGCTTGCCTGGTCCAGGAGCATGCCTGGTCCAGGAGCTTGCCTGGTCCAGCAGCTTGCCTGGTCCAGGAGCTTGCCTGGTTCAGGAGCTTGCCTGGTCCAGGAGCGTGCCTGGTCCAGGAGCTTGCCTGGTCCAGGAGCTTGCCTGGTCCAGGAGCTTGCCTGGTCCAGGAGCTTGCCTGGTCCAGGAGCTTGCCTGGTCCAGGAGCTTGCCTGGTCCAAGAGCTTGCCTGGTCCAGGAGCTTGGCTGGTCCAGGAGCTTTCCTGGTCCAGGAGCTTGCCTGGTCCAGGAGCTTGCCTGGTCCAGGAGCTTGGCTGGTCCAGGATCTTGTTTGGTCCAGGAGCGTGCCTGGTCCAGGAGCTTGCCTGGTCAAGGCGCTTGCCTGGTCCAGGAGCTGGCCTCGTCAAGGCGCTTGCCTGGTCCAGGAGCTGGCCTGGTCCAGGAGCTGGCCTGGTCCAGGAGCGTGCCTGGTCCAGGAACGTGCCTGGTCCAGGAGTGTGCCTGGTCCAGGAGCGTGCCTAGTCCAGGAGCTTGCCTGGTCCAGGAGCTTGCCTGGTCCAGGAGCATGCCTGGTCCAGGAGCTTGCCTGCTCCAGCAGCTTGCCTAGTCCAGGAGCGTGCGAGGTCCAGAAGCTTGCCTGGTCCTGGAGCTTAACTGATCCAAGAGCTTGCCTGGTCCACGAGCTTGCCTGGTCCAGGAGCTTGCTTGGTCCAGGAGCGTGCCTGGTCCAGGAGCTTGCCTGGTCCAGGAGCTTGCCTGGTCCAGGAGCTTGCCTGGTTTAGGAGCGTGCCTGGTCCAGGAGCTTGCCTGGTCCAGGAGCGTGCCTGGTCCACGAGCTTGCCTGGTCCAGGAGCTTGACTGGTCAAGGAGCTTGCCTGGTCCAGGAGCTTGCCTGGTCCAGGAGCTTGCCTGGTTCAAGAGCTTGCCTGGTCCAAGAGCTTGCCTGGTCTAGGAGCTTGCCTGGTCTAGGAGCTTGCCTGGTCCAAGAGCTTGCCTGGTCCAGGAGCTTGCCTGGTCCAGGAGCTTGCCTGGTCCAGAAGCTTGCCTGGTCCAGGAGCTTGCCTAGTCCTGGAGCTTGCCTGGTCCAGGAGCTTGCCTGGTCCACGAGCGTGTCTGGTCAAAGAGCTTGCCTGGTCCAGGAGCTTGCCTGGTCCAGGAGCTTGCCTGGTCCTAGAGCTTGCCTGGTCCAGAAGCTTGCCTGGTCCAGGAGCTTGCCTGGTCGAAGAGCTTGCCTGGTCCAGGAGCTTTCCTGGTCCAGGAGCTTGCCTGGTCCAGGAGCTTGCCTGGTCCAGGAGCTTGCCTGGTCCAGGAGCTTGCCTGGTCCAAGAGCTTGCCTGGTCCAGGAGCTTACCTGGTCCAGGAGCTTTCCTGGTCCAGGAGCTTGCCTGGTCCAGGAGATTGCCTTGTCCGGGATCTTGCCTGATCCAGGATCTTGTCTGGTCCAGGAGCGTGCCTAGTCCAGGAGCTTGCCTGGTCCAAGAGCTTGTCTGGTCCAGGAGCTTGTCTGGTCTAGGAGCTTGCCTGGTCGAGGAGCTTGCCTGGTCCAAGAGCTTGCCTGGTCCAAGAGCTTGCCTTGTCCAGGAGCATGCCCGGTCCAAGAGCTTGCCTGGTCCAGGAGCTTGCCTCGTCAAGGAGCTTGCTTGGTGCAGGAGCTGGCCTGGTCCAGGAGCGTGCCTGGTCCAGGAGTGAGCTGGTCCAGGAGCGTGCCTAGTCCAGGAGCTTGCTTGGTCCAGGAGCTTGGCTGGTCTAGGAGCTCGCCTGGTCCAGGAGCTTGCCTGGTCCAGGAGCTTGCCTGGTTCAAGAGCTTGCCTGGTCCAAGAGCTTGCCTGGTCTAGGAGCTTGCCTGGTCTAGGAGCTTGCCTGGTCCAAGAGCTTGCCTGGTCCAGGAGCTTGCCTGGTCCAGGAGCTTGCTTGGTCCAGAAGCTTGCCTGGTCCAGAAGCTTGCCTAGTCCTGGAGCTTGCCTGGTCCAGGAGCTTGCCTGGTCCAGGAGCGTGTCTGGTCAAAGAGCTTGCCTGGTCCTGGAGCTTGCCTGGTCCAGGAGCTTGCCTGGTCCTGGAGCTTGCCTGGTCCAGAAGCTTGCCTGGTCCATGAGCTTGCCTGGTCGAAGAGCTTGCCTGGTCCAGGAGCTTTCCTGGTCCAGGAGCTTGCCTGGTCCAGGAGCTTGCCTGGTCCAGGAGCTTGCCTGGTCCAGGAGCTTGCCTGGTCCAGGAGCTTACATGGTCCAGGAGCTTTCCTGGTCCAGGAGCTTTCCTGGTCCAGGAGCTTGCCTGGTCCAGGAGCTTGCCTGATCCAGGATCTTGTCTGGTCCAGGAGCGTGCCTAGTCCAGGAGCTTGCCTGGTCCAAGAGCTTGCCTGGTCCAGGAGCTCGCCTGGTCCAGGAGCTTGCCTGGTCCAGGAGCTCGCCTGGTCCAGTAGCTTGCCTGTTCCAGGAGCGTGCCTGGTCCAGAAGCTTGCCTAGTCCAGGAGCTTGCTTGGTCCAGGAGCTTACCTGGTCCAGGAGCTTTCCTGGTCCAGGAGCTTTCCTGGTCCAAGAGCTTGCCTGGTCCAGGAGCTTGCCTGATCCATGATCTTGTCTGGTCCAGGAGCGTGCCTAGTCCAGGAGCTTGCCTGGTCCAAGAGCTTGCCTGGTCCAGGAGCTCGCCTGGTCCACGAGCTTGCCTGGTCCAGGAGCTCGCCTGGTCCAGTAGCTTGCCTGTTCCAGGAGCGTGCCTGGTCCAGAAGCTTGCCTGGTCCAGGAGCTTGCTTGGTCCAGGAGCTTGCCTGGTCCAGGAGCTTGCCTGGTCCAGGAGCTTTCCTGGTCCAAGAGCTTGCCTCGTCCAGGAGCTTGCCTGGTCCTGGAGCTTGCCTGGTCCAAGAGCTTGCCTGGTCCAGGAGCTTGCCTGGTCCAAGAGATTGCCTGGTCCTGGATCTTGCCTGATCCAGGATCTTGTCTGGTCCACGAGCGTGCCTAGTCCAGGAGCTTGCCTGGTCCAAGAGCTTGCCTGGTCCAGGAGCTTGCCTGGTCCAGGTGATTGCCTGGTCCTGGATCTTGCCTTATCCAGGATCTTGTCTGGTCCAGGAGCGTGCCTAGTCCAGGAGCTTGCCTGGTCCAAGAGCTTGCCTGGTCCAGGAGCTTGCCTGGTCTAGGAGCTTGCCTGGTCCAGGAGCTTGCCTGGTCCAAGAGCTTGCCTGGTCCAAGAGCTTGCCTTGTCCAGGAGCATGCCCGGTCCAAGAGCTTGCCTGGTCCAGGAGCTTGCCTCGTCAAGGAGCTTGCTTGGTCCAGGAGCTTGCCTGGTCCAAGAGCTTTCCTGGTCCAGGAGCTTGCCTGGTCCAGGAGATTGCCTGGTCCTGGATCTTGCTTGATCCAGGATCTTGTCTGGTCCAGGAGCGTGCCTAGTCCAGGAGCTTGCCTGGTCCAAGAGCTTGCCTGGTCCAGGAGCTTGCCTGGTCTAGGAGCTTGCCTGGTCCAGGAACTTGCCTGGTCCAAGAGCTTGCCTGGTCCAAGAGCTTGCCTTGTCCAGGAGCATGCCCGGTCCAAGAGCTTGCCTGGTCCAGGAGCTTGCCTCGTCAAGGAGCTTGCTTGGTGCAGGAGCTGGCCTGGTCCAGGAGCGTGCCTGGTCCAGAAGTGTGCTGGTCTAGGAGCGTGCCTAGTCCAGGAGCTTGCTTGGTCCAGGAGCTTGGCTGGTCCAGGAGCTCGCCTGGTCCAGGAGCTTGCCTGGTCCAGGAGCTTGCCTGGTTCAAGAGCTTGCCTGGTCCAAGAGCTTGCCTGGTCTAGGAGCTTGCCTGGTCTAGGAGCTTGCCTGGTCCAAGAGCTTGCCTGGTCCAGGAGCTTGCCTGGTCCAGGAGCTTGCCTGGTCCAGGAGCTTGCCTAGTCCTGGAGCTTGCCTGGTCCAGGAGCTTGCCTGGTCCAGGAGCGTGTCTGGTCAAAGAGCTTGCCTGGTCCTGGAGCTTGCCTGGTCCAGGAGCTTGCCTGGTCCTGGAGCTTGCCTGGTCCAGAAGCTTGCCTGGTCCAGGAGCTTGCCTGGTCGAAGAGCTTGCCTGGTCCAGGAGCTTTCCTGGTCCAGGAGCTTGCCTGGTCCAGGAGCTTGCCTGGTCCAGGAGCTTGCCTGGTCCAGGAGCTTGCCTGGTCCAAGAGCTTGCCTGGTCCAGGAGCTTACCTGGTCCATGAGCTTGCCTGGTCCAGGAGCTTTCCTGGTCCAGGAGCTTGCCTGGTCCAGGAGCTTGCCTGGTCCTGGAGCTTGCATGTTCCAGGAGCGTGCCTGGTCCAGGAGCTTGCCTGGTCCAAGAGCTTGCCTGGTCCAGGAGCTCGCCTGGTCCAGGAGCTTGCCTAATCCAGGAGCTCGCCTGGTCCAGGAGCTTGCCTTGTCTAGGAGCATGCCTGGTCCAGGAGCTTGCCTGGTCCAGCAGCTTGCCTGGTCCAGGAGCTTGCCTTGTGAAGGAGCATGCCTGGTCCAGGAGCTTGCCTGGTCCAGGAGCGTGCCTGGTCCAGGAGCTTGCCTGGTCCAGGAGCGTGCCTGGTCCACGAGCTTGCCTGGTCCCGGAGCTTGCCTGGTCTAGGAGCTTGCCTGGTCTAAGAGCGTGCCTGGTCCAGGAGCTTGCCTGGTCTAGGAGCGTGCCTGGTCCAGGAGCTTGCCTGGTCCAGGAGCTTGCCTGGTCCAGGAGCTTGCCTGGTCCATGAGCTTGCCTGGTCAAGGAGCTTGCGTGGACCAGGAGCTTGCCTGGTCAAGGAGCTTGCCAGGTCTAGGAGCTTGCCTGGTCCAGGAGCGTGCCTGGTCAAGGAGCGTGCCTGGTCCAGGAGCTTGCCTGGTCTAGGAGCTTGCCTAGTCCAGGAGCGTGCCTGGTCCAGGAGTGTGGCTGGACTAGGAGTGTGCCTGGTCCAGGAGCTTGCCTGGTCCAGGAGCTTGCCTGGTCCAGGAGCTTGCCTGGTCCAAGAGCTTGCCTGGTCCAGGAGCTTGCCTGGTCCAGGAGCTTGCCTGGTCCAGGAGCTTGCCTGGTCCAGTAGCTTGCCTGTTCCAGGAGCGTGCCTGGTCCAGGAGCTTGCCTGGTCCAGGAGCTTGCTTGGTCCACGAGCTTGCCTGGTCCAGGAGCTTGCCTGGTCTAGGAGCATGCCTGGTCCAGGAGCTTGCCTGGTCCAGCAGCTTGCCTGGTCCAGGAGCTTGCCTTGTGAAGGAGCATGCCTGGTCCAGGAGCTTGCCTGGTCCAGGACCTTGCCTGGTCCAGGAGCTTGCCTGGTCAAGAGCTTGCCTGGTCCAAGAGCTTGCCTGGTCCAAGAGCTTGCCTTGTCCAGGAGCTTGCCTGGTCCAGGAGCTCGCCTGGTCCAGGAGCTTGCCTGGTCCAGGAGCTTGCCTGGTCTAGGAGCTTGCCTGGTCTAAGAGCGTGCCTGGTCCAGGAGCTTGCCTGGTCTAGGAGCGTGCCTGGTCCAGGAGCTTGCCTGGTCCAAGAGCTTGCCTGGTCCAGGAGCGTGCCTGGTCCAGGAGCTTGCCTGGTCCAGCAGCTTGCCTGGTCCAGGAGCTTGCCTGGTGAAGGAGCTTGCCTGGTCCAGGAGCTTGCCTGTTCTAGGAGTGTGCCTGGTCCAGGAGTGTGCCTGGTCCAGGAGCTTGCCTGGTCCAGGAGCTTGCCTGTTCCAAGAGCTTGCCTGGTCCATGAGCTTGCCTAGTCCAGGAGCTTGCCTGGTCCAGTAGCTTGCCTGTTCCAGGAGCGTGCCTGGTCCAGGAGCTTGCCTGGTCCAGGAGCTTGCTTGGTCCAGGAGCTTGCCTGGTCCAAAAGCTTGCCTGGTCCAGGAGCTTTCCTAGTCCAAGAGCTTGCCTCGTCCAGGAGCTTGCCTGGTCCTGGAGCTTGCATGTTCCAGGAGCTTGCCTGGTCCTGGAGCTTGCCTGGTCCAAGAGCTTGCCTGGTCCAGGAGCGTGCCTGGTCCAAGAGCTTGCTTGGTCCGGAAGTTTGCCTCGTCCAGGAGCTTGCCTCGTCCAGGAGCTTGCCTGGTCCAGGAGCTTGCCTGGTCTAGGAGCATGCCTGGTCCAGGAGCTTGCCTGGTCCAGCAGCTTGTCTCGTCCAGGAGCTTGCCTGGTGAAGGAGCATGCCTGGTCCAGGAGCTTGCCTGGTCCAGGAGCTTGCCGAGTCAAGAGCTTGCCTGGTCCAAGAGCTTGCCTGGTCCAAGAGCTTGCCTCGTCCAGGAGCTTGCCTGGTCCAGGAGCTTGTCTGGTCCAGGAGCTTGCCTGGTCCAGGAGCTTGCCTGGTCCAGGAGCTTGCCTGGTCCAGGAGCGTGCCTGGTCCACGAGCTTGCCTGGTCTAGGAGCTTGCCTGGTCTAGGAGCTTGCCTGGTCTAAGAGCGTGCCTGGTCCAGGAGCTTGCCTGGTCTAGGAGCGTGCCTGGTCCAGGAGCTTGCCTGGTCCAGGAGCTTGCCTGGTCCAGGAGCTTGCCTGGTCCAGGAGCTTGCCTGGTCAAGGAGCTTGCGTGGTCCAGGAGCTTGCCTGGTCCAGGAGCTTGCCAGGTCCAGGAGCTTGCCTGGTCCAGGAGCGTGCCTGGTCAAGGAGCGTGCCTGGTCCAGGAGCTTGCCTGGTCCAGGAGCTTGCCTGGTCCAGGAGCGTGCCTGGTCTAGGAGCTTGCCTGGTCCAGCAGCTTGCCTGGTCCAGGAGCTTGCCTGGTGAAGGAGCTTGCCTGTTCCAGGAGCTTTCCTGGTCCTGGAGCTTGCTTGGTCCAGGAGCTTGCCTGGTTCTGGAGCTTGCCTGGTCCAGGAGCTTTCCTGGTCCAAGAGCGTGCCTGGTCCAAGAGCTTGCCTGGTCCAGGAGCTTGCCTGGTCCAGGAGCTTGCCTGGTCCAAGAGCTTGCCTGGTCCAGGAGCATGCCTGGTCCAAGAGCTTGCCTGATCCAGGAGCTTGCCTGGTCCAGGAGCTTGCCTGGTCCAGGATCTTGCCTGGTCCAGGATCTTGCCTGGTCCAGGAGCTTGCCTGGTCCAGGAGCTTGCCTGGTCCAGGAGCTTGCCTGGTCCAGGAGCTTGCCTGGTCCAGGAGCTTTCCTGGTCCAGGAGCTTGCCTGGTCCAGGAGCTTGCCTGGTCCAGGATCTTGCCTGGTCCAGGATCTTGCCTAGTCCTGGAGCGTGCCTGGTCCAGGAGATTGCGTGGTCAAGGAGCTTGCCTGGTCCAGGAGCTTGCCTGGTCCAAGAGCTTGCCTGGTCCAAGAGCTTGCCTGGTCCAAGAGCTTGCCTTGTCCATGAGCATGCCTTGTCCAAGAGCTTGCCTGGTCCAGGAGCTTGCCTGGTCAAGGAGCTTGCCTGGTCCGGGAGCTGGCCTGGTCCACGAGCGTGCCTGGTCCAGGAGTGTGCCTGGTCCAGGAGCGTGCCTGGTCCAAGAGCTTGCCTTCTCCAGGAGCTTGCCTGGTCCAGGAGCTTGCCTTGTCCAGGAGCTTGCCTGGTCCAGGAGCTTGCGAGGTCCAGGAGCGTGCCAGGTCCAGGAGCTTGCCTGGTCCAGGAGCTTGACTTGTCCAAGAGCTTGCCTGGTCCAGGAGCTTGCCTAGTCCAGTAGCTTGCCTGGTCCAGGAGCTTGCCTGGTCCAGGAGCTTGCCTGATCCATGATCTTGTCTGGTCCAGGAGCGTGCCTAGTCCAGGAGCTTGCCTGGTCCAAGAGCTTGCCTGGTCCAGGAGCTCGCCTGGTCCACGAGCTTGCCTGGTCCAGGAGCTCGCCTGGTCCAGTAGCTTGCCTGTTCCAGGAGCGTGCCTGGTCCAGAAGCTTGCCTGGTCCAGGAGCTTGCTTGGTCCAGGAGCTTGCCTGGTCCAGGAGCTTGCCTGGTCCAGGAGCTTTCCTGGTCCAAGAGCTTGCCTCGTCCAGGAGCTTGCCTGGTCCTGGAGCTTGCCTGGTCCAAGAGCTTGCCTGGTCCAGGAGCTTGCCTGGTCCAAGAGATTGCCTGGTCCTGGATCTTGCCTGATCCAGGATCTTGTCTGGTCCACGAGCGTGCCTAGTCCAGGAGCTTGCCTGGTCCAAGAGCTTGCCTGGTCCAGGAGCTTGCCTGGTCCAGGTGATTGCCTGGTCCTGGATCTTGCCTGATCCAGGATCTTGTCTGGTCCAGGAGCGTGCCTAGTCCAGGAGCTTGCCTGGTCCAAGAGCTTGCCTGGTCCAGGAGCTTGCCTGGTCTAGGAGCTTGCCTGGTCCAGGAGCTGGCCTGGTCCAAGAGCTTGCCTGGTCCAAGAGCTTGCCTTGTCCAGGAGCATGCCCGGTCCAAGAGCTTGCCTGGTCCAGGAGCTTGCCTCGTCAAGGAGCTTGCTTGGTCCAGGAGCTTGCCTGGTCCAAGAGCTTTCCTGGTCCAGGAGCTTGCCTGGTCCAGGAGATTGCCTGGTCCTGGATCTTGCTTGATCCAGGATCTTGTCTGGTCCAGGAGCGTGCCTAGTCCAGGAGCTTGCCTGGTCCAAGAGCTTGCCTGGTCCAGGAGCTTGCCTGGTCTAGGAGCTTGCCTGGTCCAGGAACTTGCCTGGTCCAAGAGCTTGCCTGGTCCAAGAGCTTGCCTTGTCCAGGAGCATGCCCGGTCCAAGAGCTTGCCTGGTCCAGGAGCTTGCCTCGTCAAGGAGCTTGCTTGGTGCAGGAGCTGGCCTGGTCCAGGAGCGTGCCTGGTCCAGAAGTGTGCTGGTCCAGGAGCGTGCCTAGTCCAGGAGCTTGCTTGGTCCAGGAGCTTGGCTGGTCCAGGAGCTCGCCTGGTCCAGGAGCTTGCCTGGTCCAGGAGCTTGCCTGGTTCAAGAGCTTGCCTGGTCCAAGAGCTTGCCTGGTCTAGGAGCTTGCCTGGTCTAGGAGCTTGCCTGGTCCAAGAGCTTGCCTGGTCCAGGAGCTTGCCTGGTCCAGGAGTTTGCCTGGTCCAGGAGCTTGCCTAGTCCTGGAGCTTGCCTGGTCCAGGAGCTTGCCTGGTCCAGGAGCGTGTCTGGTCAAAGAGCTTGCCTGGTCCTGGAGCTTGCCTGGTCCAGGAGCTTGCCTGGTCCTGGAGCTTGCCTGGTCCAGAAGCTTGCCTGGTCCAGGAGCTTGCCTGGTCGAAGAGCTTGCCTGGTCCAGGAGCTTTCCTGGTCCAGGAGCTTGCCTGGTCCAGGAGCTTGCCTGGTCCAGGAGCTTGCCTGGTCCAGGAGCTTGCCTGGTCCAAGAGCTTGCCTGGTCCAGGAGCTTACCTGGTCCATGAGCTTTCCTGGTCCAGGAGCTTTCCTGGTCCAGGAGCTTGCCTGGTCCAGGAGCTTGCCTGATCCAGGATCTTGTCTGGTCCAGGAGCGTGCCTAGTCCAGGAGCTTTCCTGGTCCAAGAGCTTGCCTGGTCCAGGAGCTCGCCTGGTCCAGGAGCTTGCCTGGTCCAGGAGCTCGCCTGGTCCAGTAGCTTGCCTGTTCCAGGAGCGTGCCTGGTCCAGAAGCTTGCCTGGTCCAGGAGCTTGCTTGGTCCAAGAGCTTGCCTGGTCCAGGAGCTTGCCTGGTCCAGGAGCTTGCCTGGTCCAGGAGCTTTCCTGGTCCAAGAGCTTGCCTCGTCCAGGAGCTTGCCTGGTCCTGGAGCTTGCATGTTCCAGGAGCTTGCCTGGTCCTGGAGCTTGCCTGGTCCAAGAGCTTGCCTGGTCCAGGAGCGTGCCTGGTCCAAGAGCTTGCCTGGTCCAGAAGTTTGCCTAATCCAGGAGCTTGCCTGGTCCAGGAGCTTGCCTTGTCTAGGAGCATGCCTGGTCCAGGAGCTTGCCTGGTCCAGCAGCTTGCCTGGTCCAGGAGCTTGCCTTGTGAAGGAGCATGCCTGGTCCAGGAGCTTGCCTGGTCCAGGAGCGTGCCTGGTCTAGGAGCTTGCCTGGTCCAGGAGCGTGCCTGGTCCACGAGCTTGCCTGGTCCCGGAGCTTGCCTGGTCTAGGAGCTTGCCTGGTCTAAGAGCGTGCCTGGTCCAGGAGCTTGCCTGGTCTAGGAGCGTGCCTGGTCCAGGAGCTTGCCTGGTCCAGGAGCTTGCCTGGTCCAGGAGCTTGCCTGGTCCATGAGCTTGCCTGGTCAAGGAGCTTGCGTGGACCAGGAGCTTGCCTGGTCAAGGAGCTTGCCAGGTCTAGGAGCTTGCCTTGTCCAGGAGCGTGCCTGGTCAAGGAGCGTGCCTGGTCCAGGAGCTTGCCTGGTCCAGGAGCTTGCCTAGTCCAGGAGCGTGCCTGGTCCAGGAGTGTGGCTGGACTAGGAGTGTGCCTGGTCCAGGAGCTTGCCTGGTCCAGGAGCTTGCCTGGTCCAGGAGCTTGCCTGGTCCAGGAGCTTGCCTGGTCCAGGAGCTTGCCTGGTCCAGTAGCTTGCCTGTTCCAGGAGCGTGCCTGGTCCAGGAGCTTGCCTGGTCCAGGAGCTTGCTTGGTCCACGAGCTTGCCTGGTCCAGGAGCTTGCCTGGTCTAGGAGCATGCCTGGTCCAGGAGCTTGCCTGGTCCAGCAGCTTGCCTGGTCCAGGAGCTTGCCTTGTGAAGGAGCATGCCTGGTCCAGGAGCTTGCCTGGTCCAGGACCTTGCCTGGTCCAGGAGCTTGCCTGGTCAAGAGCTTGCCTGGTCCAAGAGCTTGCCTGGTCCAAGAGCTTGCCTTGTCCAGGAGCTTGCCTGGTCCAGGAGCTCGCCTGGTCCAGGAGCTTGCCTGGTCCAGGAGCTTGCCTGGTCTAGGAGCTTGCCTAGTCTAAGAGCGTGCCTGGTCCAGGAGCTTGCCTGGTCTAGGAGCGTGCCTGGTCCAGGAGCTTGCCTGGTCCAAGAGCTTGCCTGGTCCAGGAGCGTGCCTGGTCCAGGAGCTTGCCTGGTCCAGCAGCTTGCCTGGTCCAGGAGCTTGCCTGGTGAAGGAGCTTGCCTGGTCCAGGAGCTTGCCTGTTCTAGGAGTGTGCCTGGTCCAGGAGTGTGCCTGGTCCAGGAGCTTGCCTGGTCCAGGAGCTTGCCTGGTCCAAGAGCTTGCCTGGTCCATGAGCTTGCCTAGTCCAGGAGCTTGCCTGGTCCAGTAGCTTGCCTGTTCCAGGAGCGTGCCTGGTCCAGGAGCTTGCCTGGTCCAGGAGCTTGCTTGGTCCAGGAGCTTGCCTGGTCCAAAAGCTTGCCTGGTCCAGGAGCTTTCCTAGTCCAAGAGCTTGCCTCGTCCAGGAGCTTGCCTGGTCCTGGAGCTTGCATGTTCCAGGAGCTTGCCTGGTCCTGGAGCTTGCCTGGTCCAAGAGCTTGCCTGGTCCAGGAGCGTGCCTGGTCCAAGAGCTTGCTTGGTCCGGAAGTTTGCCTCGTCCAGGAGCTTGCCTCGTCCAGGAGCTTGCCTGGTCCAGGAGCTTGCCTGGTCTAGGAGCATGCCTGGTCCAGGAGCTTGCCTGGTCCAGCAGCTTGTCTCGTCCAGGAGCTTGCCTGGTGAAGGAGCATGCCTGGTCCAGGAGCTTGCCTGGTCCAGGAGCTTGCCGAGTCAAGAGCTTGCCTGGTCCAAGAGCTTGCCTGGTCCAAGAGCTTGCCTCGTCCAGGAGCTTGCCTGGTCCAGGAGCTTGTCTGGTCCAGGAGCTTGCCTGGTCCAGGAGCTTGCCTGGTCCAGGAGCGTGCCTGGTCCACGAGCTTGCCTGGTCCAAGAGCTTGCCTTGTCCAGGAGCTTGCCTGGTCCAGGAGCTCGCCTGGTCCAAGAGCTTGCCTGGTCCAGGAGCGTGCCTGGTCCAGGAGCTTGCCTGGTCCAGCAGCTTGCCTGGTCCAGGAGCTTGCCTGGTCCAGGAGCTTGCCTGGTCCAGGAGCTTGCCTGGTCCATGAGCTTGCCTGGTCAAGGAGCTTGCGTGGACCAGGAGCTTGC
The DNA here is from genome assembly GCA_947471745.1 of Closterium sp. Naga37s-1. Taxonomy (NCBI): domain Eukaryota; kingdom Viridiplantae; phylum Streptophyta; class Zygnematophyceae; order Desmidiales; family Closteriaceae; genus Closterium; species Closterium sp. Naga37s-1. Next base: position 15,346 of record CANJKZ010000653.1, on the reverse strand, counting down.
CTGGTCAAGGAGCTTGCCAGGTCTAGGAGCTTGCCTTGTCCAGGAGCGTGCCTGGTCAAGGAGCGTGCCTGGTCCAGGAGCTTGCCTGGTCCAGGAGCTTGCCTAGTCCAGGAGCGTGCCTGGTCCAGGAGTGTGGCTGGACTAGGAGTGTGCCTGGTCCAGGAGCTTGCCTGGTCCAGGAGCTTGCCTGGTCCAGGAGCTTGCCTGGTCCAGGAGCTTGCCTGGTCCAGGAGCTTGCCTGGTCCAGTAGCTTGCCTGTTCCAGGAGCGTGCCTGGTCCAGGAGCTTGCCTGGTCCAGGAGCTTGCTTGGTCCACGAGCTTGCCTGGTCCAGGAGCTTGCCTGGTCTAGGAGCATGCCTGGTCCAGGAGCTTGCCTGGTCCAGCAGCTTGCCTGGTCCAGGAGCTTGCCTTGTGAAGGAGCATGCCTGGTCCAGGAGCTTGCCTGGTCCAGGACCTTGCCTGGTCCAGGAGCTTGCCTGGTCAAGAGCTTGCCTGGTCCAAGAGCTTGCCTGGTCCAAGATCTTGCCTTGTCCAGGAGCTTGCGTGGTCCAGGAGCTCGCCTGGTCCAGGAGCTTGCCTGGTCCAGGAGCTTGCCTGGTCTAGGAGCTTGCCTGGTCTAAGAGCGTGCCTGGTCCAGGAGCTTGCCTGGTCTAGGAGCGTGCCTGGTCCAGGAGCTTGCCTGGTCCAAGAGCTTGCCTGGTCCAGGAGCGTGCCTGGTCCAGGAGCTTGCCTGGTCCAGCAGCTTGCCTGGTCCAGGAGCTTGCCTGGTGAAGGAGCTTGCCTGGTCCAGGAGCTTGCCTGTTCTAGGAGTGTGCCTGGTCCAGGAGTGTGCCTGGTCCAGGAGCTTGCCTGGTCCAGGAGCTTGCCTGGTCCAAGAGCTTGCCTGGTCCATGAGCTTGCCTAGTCCAGGAGCTTGCCTGGTCCAGTAGCTTGCCTGTTCCAGGAGCGTGCCTGGTCCAGGAGCTTGCCTGGTCCAGGAGCTTGCTTGGTCCAGGAGCTTGCCTGGTCCAAAAGCTTGCCTGGTCCAGGAGCTTTCCTAGTCCAAGAGCTTGCCTCGTCCAGGAGCTTGCCTGGTCCTGGAGCTTGCATGTTCCAGGAGCTTGCCTGGTCCTGGAGCTTGCCTGGTCCAAGAGCTTGCCTGGTCCAGGAGCGTGCCTGGTCCAAGAGCTTGCTTGGTCCGGAAGTTTGCCTCGTCCAGGAGCTTGCCTCGTCCAGGAGCTTGCCTGGTCCAGGAGCTTGCCTGGTCTAGGAGCATGCCTGGTCCAGGAGCTTGCCTGGTCCAGCAGCTTGTCTCGTCCAGGAGCTTGCCTGGTGAAGGAGCATGCCTGGTCCAGGAGCTTGCCTGGTCCAGGAGCTTGCCGAGTCAAGAGCTTGCCTGGTCCAAGAGCTTGCCTGGTCCAAGAGCTTGCCTCGTCCAGGAGCTTGCCTGGTCCAGGAGCTTGTCTGGTCCAGGAGCTTGCCTGGTCCAGGAGCTTGCCTGGTCCAGGAGCTTGCCTGGTCCAGGAGCGTGCCTGGTCCACGAGCTTGCCTGGTCTAGGAGCTTGCCTGGTCTAGGAGCTTGCCTGGTCTAAGAGCGTGCCTGGTCCAGGAGCTTGCCTGGTCTAGGAGCGTGCCTGGTCCAGGAGCTTGCCTGGTCCAGGAGCTTGCCTGGTCCAGGAGCTTGCCAGGTCCAGGAGCATGCCTGGTCCAGGAGCTTGCCTGGTCCAGGAGCTTGCCGAGTCAAGAGCTTGCTTGGTCCAAGAGCTTGCCTGGTCCAAGAGCTTGCCTCGTCCAGGAGCTTGCCTGGTCCAGGAGCTAAACTGGTCCAGGAGCTTGCCTGGTCCAGGAGCTTGCCTGGTCAAGGAGCGTGCCTGGTCCAGGAGCTTGCCTGGTCCAGGAGCTTGCCTGGTCCAGGAGCGTGCCTGGTCTAGGAGCTTGCCTGGTCCAGCAGCTTGCCTGGTCCAGGAGCTTGCCTGGTGAAGGAGCTTGCCTGTTCCAGGAGCTTTCCTGGTGCTGGAGCTTGCTTGGTCCAGGAGCTTGCCTGGTTCTGGAGCTTGCCTGGTCCAGGAGCTTTCCTGGTCCAAGAGCGTGCCTGGTCCAAGAGCTTGCCTGGTCCAGGAGCTTGCCTGGTCCAGGAGCTTGCCTGGTCCAAGAGCTTGCCTGGTCCAGGAGCATGCCTGGTCCAAGAGCTTGCCTGATCCAGGAGCTTGCCTGGTCCAGGAGCTTGCCTGGTCCAGGATCTTGCCTGGTCCAGGATCTTGCCTGGTCCAGGAGCTTGCCTGGTCCAGGAGCTTGCCTGGTCCAGGAGCTTGCCTGGTCCAGGAGCTTGCCTGGTCCAGGAGCTTTCCTGGTCCAGGAGCTTGCCTGGTCCAGGAGCTTGCCTGGTCCAGGATCTTGCCTGGTCCAGGATCTTGCCTAGTCCTGGAGCGTGCCTGGTCCAGGAGATTGCGTGGTCAAGGAGCTTGCCTGGTCCAGGAGCTTGCCTGGTCCAGGAGCTTGCCTGGTCCAAGAGCTTGCCTGGTCCAAGAGCTTGCCTGGTCCAAGAGCTTGCCTTGTCCATGAGCATGCCTTGTCCAAGAGCTTGCCTGGTCCAGGAGCTTGCCTGGTCAAGGAGCTTGCCTGGTCCGGGAGCTGGCCTGGTCCACGAGCGTGCCTGGTCCAGGAGTGTGCCTGGTCCAGGAGCGTGCCTGGTCCAAGAGCTTGCCTTCTCCAGGAGCTTGCCTGGTCCAGGAGCTTGCCTTGTCCAGGAGCTTGCCTGGTCCAGGAGCTTGCGAGGTCCAGGAGCGTGCCAGGTCCAGGAGCTTGCCTGGTCCAGGAGCTTGACTTGTCCAAGAGCTTGCCTGGTCCAGGAGCTTGCCTAGTCCAGTAGCTTGCCTGGTCCAGGAGCTTGCCTGGTCCAGGAGCTTGCCTGGTCAAGGAGCTTGCCTGGTCCAGGAGCTTGCCTGGTCCAGGAGCTTGCCAGGTCCAGGAGCTTGCCTGGTCCAGGAGCGTGCCTAGTCCAGGAGCGTGCCTGGTCCAGGAGCTTGCCTGGTCCAGGAGCTTGCCTGGTCCAGGAGATTGCCTGGTCCAGGAGCGTGCCTGGTCCAGGAGCTTGCCTGGTCCAGCAGCTTGCCTGGTCCAGGAGCTTGCCTGGTGAAGGAGCTTCCCTGGTCCAGGAGCTTGCCTGTTCCAGGAGTGTGCCTGGTCCAGGAGTGTGCCTGGTCCAGGAGCTTGCCTGGTCCAGGAGCTTGCCTGGTCCAAGAGCTTGCCTGGTCCAAGAGCTTGCCTGGTCCAGGAGCTTGCCTGGTCCATGAGCTTGCTTGGTCCAGGAGCTTGCCTGGTCCAGTAGCTTGCCTGTTCCAGGAGCGTGCCTGGTCCAGGATCTTGCCTGGTCCAGGAGCTTGCTTGGTCCAGGAGCTTGCCTGGTCCAGGAGCTTGCCTGGTCCAGGAGCTTTCCTGGTCCAAGAGCTTGCCTCGTCCAGGAGCTTGCCTGGTCCTGGAGCTTGCATGTTCCAGGAGCTTGCCTGGTCCTGGAGCTTGCCTGGTCCAAGAGCTTGCCTAGTCCAGGAGCGTGCCTGGTCCAAGAGCTTGCCTGGTCCAGGAGCATGCCTGGTCTAGGAGCATGCCTGGTCCAGGAGCTTGCCTGGTCCAGGAGCTTGCCTGGTCTAGGAGCATGCCTGGTCCAGGAGCTTGCCTGGTCCAGCAGCTTGCCTCGTCCAGGAGCTTGCCTAGGAGCATGCCTGGTCCAGGAGCTTGCCTGGTCCAGGAGCTTGCCTGGCCAAGAGCTTGCCTGGTCCAAGAGCTTGCCTGGTCCAAGAGCTTGCCTCGTCCAGGAGCTTGCCTGGTCCAGGAGCTTGCCTGGTCCAGGAGCTTGCCTGGTCCAGGAGCTTGCCTGGCCCAGGAGCTTGCCTGGTCCAGGAGCGTGCCTGGTCCACGAGCTTGCCTGGTCCCGGAGCTTGCCTGGTCTAGGAGCTTGCCTGGTCTAAGAGCGTGCCTGGTCCAGGAGCTTGCCTGGTCTAGGAGCGTGCCTGGTCCAGGAGCTTGCCTGGTCCAGGAGCGTGCCTGGTCCAGGAGCTTGCCTGGTCCATGAGCTTGCCTGGTCAAGGAGCTTGCGTGGACCAGGAGCTTGCCTGGTCCAGGAGCTTGCCAGGTCTAGGAGCTTGCCTGGTTCAGGAGCGTGCCTGGTCAAGGAGCATGCCTGGTCCAGGAGCTTGCCTAGTCCAGGGGCGTGCCTGGTCCAGGAGCTTTCCTGGTCCTGGAGCTTGCTTGGTCCAAGAGCTTGCCTGGTCCTGGAGCTTGCCTGGTCCAGGAGCTTGCCTGGTCCAAGAGCGTGCCTGGTCCAAGAGCTTGCCTGGTCCAGGAGCTTGCCTGGTCCAAGAGCTTGCCTGGTCCAGGAGCATGCCTGGTCCAAGAGCTTGCCTGGTCTAGGAGCTTGCCTGGTCCAGGAGCTTGCCTGGTCCAGGATCTTGCCTGGTCCAGGATCTTGCCTGGTCCAGGAGCGTGCCTGGTCCAAGAGCTTGCCTGGTCCTGGAGCTTGCCTGGTCCAGGAGCTTGCCTGGTCCAGGAGCTTGCCTGGTCCAGGAGCTTTCCTGGTCCAGGAGCTTGCCTGGTCCAGGAGCTTGCCTGGTCCAGGATCTTGCCTGGTCCAGGATCTTGCCTAGTCCTGGAGCGTGCCTGGTCCAGGAGATTGCGTGGTCCAGGAGCTTGCCTGGTTCAGGAGCTTGCCTGGTCCAGGAGCTTGCCTAGTCTAAGAGCTTGCCTGGTCCAAGAGCTTGCCTGGTCCAAGAGCTTGCCTTGTCCAAGAGCATGCCTGGTCCAGGAGCTTGCCTGGTCAAGGAGCTTGCCTGGTCCGGGAGCTGGCCTGGTCCACGAGCGTGCCTGGTCCAGGAGTGTGCCTGGTCCAGGAGCGTGCCTGGTTCAAGAGCTTGCCTTCTCCAGGAGCTTGCCTGGTCCAGGAGCTTGCCTTGTCCAGGAGCTTGCCTGGTCCAGGAGCTTGCGAGGGCCAGGAGCGTGCCAGGTCCAGGAGCTTGCCTGGTCCAAGAGCTTGACTTGTCCAAGAGCTTGCCTGGTCCAGGAGCTTGCCTCGTCCAGGAGCTTGCCTGGTCCAGGAGCTTGCCTGGTCCAGGAGCTTGCCTGGTCAAGGAGCTTGCCTGGTCCAGGAGCTTGCCTGATCCAGGAGCTTGCCAGGTCCAGGAGCTTGCCTGGTCCAGGAGCGTGCCTAGTCCAGGAGCGTGCCTGGTCCAGGAGCTTGCCTGGTCCAGGAGCTTGCCTGGTCCAGGAGCGTGCCTGGTCCAGGAGCTTGCCTGGTCCAGCAGCTTGCCTGGTCCAGGAGCTTGCCTGGTGAAGGAGCTTCCTTGGTCCAGGAGCTTGCCTGTTCCAGGAGTGTGC